>JAAGKR010008718.1:0-20000 GCA_011419295.1 Clarias macrocephalus | reverse complement strand
TCATCACATTTTGATTCATTAATTGATTCAGACATTTATTTCCTGATTCATTGGTTTGTTGGTTTGATTCACTGAACAATTCATTAATTGATTGAATCATTAATTCATTATATTTTGATTCATTGATCACTTAATTGACTTGATTAGTTATTAACTGATTCTCTGATATTTTTTATATTATATGATTCATCAGTTTTTTGTGTAATTAATTCATTGATTTATTGTTTCACTTTTTGTAAGTTTTATTAACTGTCTTATTGCTTGCATGCGTGACTGATTCGCTGAGCGATGAATCGACTGATTAAATGATTCAGGGTTTGAGAGAGTGACTCACTGACGGCGTTATTAATCCATCACTAGCTCGTGTTCTGACTGGATGATTGACTATAAGATGGATTACGGTTGCACTAATTGATTTAGTGCTGGATTGCAGGATGATTCCCTGACTGACTCCCTGGTGATTCATTTGCTCGGCAGGTGATGTGTTGATCCAGATCTCAGAGACGCAGAGGAAGCTCACGGCGGAAGTCGAAGGAGTGGTGAGCGACATTTTCACGCCCTTACGAATCATCTTCTGGGTGCAGCTGGAACCGAGCGCCAGAATTGGCAAAGAGAAGTGATGATATTACTGATAACGTAACGGTCTGCTCTGCTCCTGCAGTTCCGCTGGTTCCACATGGAGGTGCTGCAGGCGCTGGATAAGAACGTCAGGCTCGATGAGGAGTACATAGGCGTGAGTGTCTCAGTAACAAGGTTATAACGCATCATTACAGCAGATAAAAGAGATGAGGTTAAAGTAAAGTGCATTACTCTGTGTGTGTGTGTGTGTGTGTGTGTGTGTGTGTGTGTGTGCGTGTGTGTGTGTGTGTAGGGCAGCAGGAGAGTGTATGAGCTGGAGGTAAGAAATCAGGCGACAACTCTGGAGAGGCAGCTGAGACGGGGAGCGTACAGAGATTCTCTGGTGTGTGTGTGTGTGTGTGTGTGTGTGTGTGTGTGTGTGTGTGTGTGTGTGTGTGTGTGTGTGTTGCTTCTTTTTTATTAGATGTGTTCAGTGTCTTTAAAGTTTCATAGTAAAGTTTCACCGCAGTACTGGCAACACGCCTAGAGAATGACTGTGTGTGTGTGTGTGTGTGTGTGTGTGTGTGTGTGTGTGTGTGTGTGTGTAGGAGGGCAGTGAGTACATGCAGTATTTGAGACAGAGCCAGTACGAGATCCTGAGAGAAGAGGAGAGGAGATATCGCTTTCTCACAGAGAAACACTGCGGATTAGCACAGTCTCTGCTCTTCCTCTTCAACAAGGTGCACACACACACACACACACACACACACACACACACACAACCTTATCTTCACTGGGCACACAGTTTCCTCTCTAAGCCTAAACCTTTGTGTGTTATCCATGGTGTGTGTGTGTGTGTGTGTGTGTGTGTGTGTGTGTGTGTGTGTGTGTGTGTGTGTGTGGTCAGACAGGGGCGTCTCTGCAGCAGAAAGCTGAGGGATGGAAGGATCGAGTGAACGAGAGTCAGAGCTCCAGGTCACGCACTCCTACACCGTTAGAACAGGACACACACGTGAGACACGCGGACACTGAAGCAACACTGCACTACACATGTGCTCTCTCTGTCTCACACACTCACACTCTCTCTCACACACTCTCTCTCATACACTCTCACTCTCTCTGTCCCAGTTGCGGGCCGCAGTGAGTTCTCTGCTCCAGCCCGGAGACAGGGATGAGGCCTGGCATGGGCAGGAGCACCAGTTGGGCAGGGCGCCCTCTAGAGGTAAAATAAACAGGCTTTTTGATCACACAGTCATCACTAACGAGCGTTTCCCTTAATGAGGAATCAACGAATGTAGATCAGGTGCAGAACCGGTTCACTCTGTGGGTCCTGGAGCACATCACGCCGATTAATACACACACCATCCGGAGCTCAATTAAACCTCATGTCTGTTTAGTTTAATCTCTCTCTCTGTATCGCTACATCATTGTTTCTCTCTCTTTTTTTCTGCCTGTCTTTATGTTTATCTCTTTTGATTCATCTACCTGGGTGTCTCACTCTCTCTCTCTCTCTCTCTCTCTAGCCCCGTCTCCCCTGCAGACGCGCTCTCGTTCCGGCTCGGTGAGCGAGGCCCCGGGCCTGAGCGGAGGTCAGTCAGTCCGAGCGCTCGTCTCTCACCCTGCCTCTTCAAACCCGGTGCTGCTTTCATTCTCTCGCGGCGACACGCTCACGCTGCTCGTACCCGAGCCACGCAACGGGTGGATGTACGGTCGCCATGACGTCAGCTTACGGTGAGAAAGTCGTTATAACCTCAATGTGAAAGCCTCACTTTTACTAGTTATCAGCCACTAGGTTAATATCGGTTAAACAGTCTTACTAACAATTTCACAGTGACACTAATGAACAACGCCTTTATTACTAATATTATTTCAGTTATTCAGTTTATGATGTGAAACATGAAATAACCTCAGCACGGCTCATGGCTGTCTCGCAGGCAGGGCTGGTTTCCTGCGTCATACGTCGCTCCTGTGGAAGATCTCTCGCCGCTGAGCTCGAGGTGGGAATCGGTCCATCTCTATTTCAGACCGTGTCATTTGAAACTGACCTCCTGACCTTTCTGCTGACCTTCTGCTCTTTTAAAGCGGCGGGTCGCTCCGGAGCCACGGAATGAACAACCTCCTAGAGCCCGCGAGCCAATCGGAATCCGTCGATACCAGAAACTACGGCGAGATGCCGCCCCCGGCCCCGCCCCTTCCCAGAAGCTCCAACGACTTCCGCGCCGTCTCGCCTTTTAATGACAGGAAGGCGGAGTCTGTGTACGAGGTGAAGGCGAGTCAGGGCTACGGCGAGATCCCGGCCTCGACGCAACACATTCGGAGACCGTCAGCGGATTTCCGCCCGGTGTCGCCGCTCCTCGACAGGAGGGCGGAGTCTCACTTTGAGAGCATGACTGGTTACATCATTCCTGAGAGGAAGGTGGAGACAAACGTAGAGGTGTGTGTGCGTGTAATACGTTTTTGTGCAGATTTTTATCCAAATATTTGTTGTGTAATTTTTTTTATTCTTCGTCAGAGGTCGAACCCTCAGAGGCAGATGCCCGAGCATCCTCTGTTTCCCAGGTATGCTCTAATCCCTGCGGCTAACAGTTAGCGTTTTCTCAGGCAGCTCGAGAACGAGTCAAAACAACGTTACCATGTTTTTTTTTTTTTAAACAATTGTTTGGTTTTTTTTTTGTGTAATTTTGACTATGCTGTTTGTTTTGTCTCGTTGTGCTACAGGGGCTCAAATCCTTTTGCCACGGTGAAGCTCCGCCCCACGGTGACCAACGACAGATCGGCGCCCAGGTTCCACTGACCAATCACAGCAGGCGAAGCCCGTCCCTCTAGTTGGCTCACAGACATCACTAGAATCTTTGGAGACAGGAAATTCCATTTGCAAACCCTCCCTAAAACATACCGTATTTCATAAATCCCACCAGGATCAAACATCTGTACATGCAAATGTAAATACACAAGCATGTCTGACATGACCCCAAAAAAATCACTCAGCACTTGGCCTAACATAAAAATGAAGGTTGTTTATTTTTATATCTCACCTGAAATATACTTAGAAAGTTACGTTACATGACTCCAAGTTAGCATTACTCACTTGTTAGTTTGGTTTCAAGGGTTAGCTTTTACTCGAGTAATGTTTTATTAGCTCATTTGAAATTAAATTTCCCTTTGTTGGGTTAACTTTTAGTCCCTGTGTTAGTTCCTTAATCTTTTGTTCCCTAACGTTTTGTCTTCCGAGATTAGCATATACTTGTTAGGTTAGCTACAAAGATTAGTTTCGATTTCGTTCTCTCATCTGCTCAGAATCCATACTCATGATAAAAGCATTAGCGACATTGTTGGCACTAAATGAACAAAAACAAGCTTAGCCACACCCCCTTTACATTCACTCATCAGTTTTGTGAAATAATTTTAGACAGAAACGATACAAACGACTCACTGGGTTTTGTTGTTTTTCCCTCAGACTTCTGTGTTTTTTTTGTTCAGTCAGACACCGAGAGTGTGTTCTGTCTGATCTCACCATGTGCAGGTGTTATAGTGAAGAGTTTCATGTGTTTATGCTGCATTATAGCTTAGATCCCGTGATGAGTGTTCCGCTCTGAACACATTGAGGCACCGCGATTTTCAAACGCTCACGGCAGATAGTGCATGTGTGGGCGGGGTTTCTATTAGCTTGTTTTTGTTATCTTACAAGATAAATTATCAGAACATTATGTTTCACGTATTTATATATTATTATATGCTTAGTGTCCTAGAATGTAAAAATATTATTAAACGTTAGTGTTTTGATACATTTGTCAACATTCGCCCCAAAAAAAAAAAGTAAAATTTTGAAGCAATCTGAAAAAAAAAGAGATGTAGTGTGTGTCGTCACACTGACTTCAAAATCAATTTTTTTTTATTTAAATTTAAATTTGTATGTTTGTGTTTAAGGTTGTAAAATGTTGTTGTTCCTCTATGAACCTACAGGTGGTGCTTTGAACCATTGACTCTTTGGTAGGCAGCTATGTATTTAATTAGAATTGTAACAAAATCTAAAAATGTCATTTATATTGAATCAAGAAATTTATAAAATCCTCATGTTTCACGATACAATACGAATCATCACCTGCGTATCGTGATAATATCGTATCGAGTGGCCCCCTGGTGTTTTCCTGGAAAAGTCCTCCAGTTTCGCCTCATAGCATCTGACAATCATCAAAAAACATGACGCAGTAACGCTGGGTAATCAAAAAAATATATTTAAATCACTTCTAACATATAACTCCTCCTCCAAAGCATAGGCCACTCCTCTTCTGATGAGTCTTTAATGCAGAATCTAGGTCAAATTTATATAACATACTTGCTAGGCTAATTCTTGCTTGTGAATGAATCAGTTTTTCCTTACTAACTTAGCTTCTATCACATACTGTAAGTTAGCAATGAATTGCTAGGCTAGCTAATATTAGGTAGGCTATGTTTCATTTCATTTAAATTTTGTTTTGTCAACTGAGAATATAAACTTTTACTCGCCAATGTTCATTCACTAGATTAGTCATGACTTACTAGCTAGGTTAGCCATCAAGTTTTAAATTGTCATAATTCTAACAAATGGGTCCGCCTTCAAACTGCAGACCACGCCTCCAATCCTTGAGTCTCATGCTGATGTGGAACCATGAGGCATTTTATAGACACTAGCTGAACTGGTCGCTAAACAAAGCAAAGAGATAAAGGAGGCAAATGCTTGAGTCATGAAAAAGAAGAGATCCAGATGTTTTTGTTCAAGGCAAGACTTTTATCACTTTATTTCTCTCGTCAGTTTTATCTTTCTCTCTTTCTATCTTCACGGCTCAGTCGTGTTTCTCAGTCGCTTCGTCGTCTTTTTGCGTATCGTCGATTTACCGGCTCTATCCGTGGGATCGGGGGATGGGGGGGATGGAGGGGAGGGGTTTGGGTTGATGGAGAAAAGAAATAGAATAGAGGAGAGAGAAACAGGAAGAGAGGTGTGTTTTTTTTTTTTTTCGAAAAAAAGGAAGCAGGATTCCCGGAAGGTGATGTTGACATTTTCTGTATAAAAAAATGATGTAAATAAATAGAAGGACGGAGGGACAGAGTGAGGGACAGGAGAAGGCGGTGGGGGTTGCCAGGTGTTTTCCTGTTTACTGGTGCACGATGGCTTCAAACTCTGAAAGAGAACAAATCGGACACAGCAGTGAAAAAGACAAGAATTTGTTTTTGTTTATTTTACTTGTTTCTTGCCGTCTGTATGATACATTTCGGACAGTCCTGTTAATACCAGTCTCTGACTGTCTCTCTGTTGGTCTCCCTGCTTGTCTCCCTGATTTGTCTCTGTCCTTGTTGTCTGTCTGTCTCTCTGTATGTCTGTCTCTCTTTTTGCCTATGTGACTCTCTGTCTCTCTCTGTCTGTCTCTCTGTTCCTCTGTCTGTTTCTCTCTCTGTTTGTCTGTTTGTCTCTCTGTCTGTTTTTGTATTTGTTTGCCTGTCTGCCTCTCTCTTTCTCCCTGTCTCTCTCTTTGTCTACCATCGTCCTTGTCTATCTGTCTGTCTGTCTGTCTCTCACCATCAATGCCGATCTTGCCGTCTCCATCCTTGTCTGCAGCGGCGAGGAAGGCTTTGGTCTCCTTATCAGTCAGGTCTCTGCCATCCTTGCAAAAGCCCTTCAGCACAAACCTGAAAAACACAACCACAGCATTGGATGTAAGAGTACAATAATATATTGTATGTGTGTGTGAGTGTGTATGTGTTTGTTTGCATGTGTGTCTCACTTGAGCTCATCTTCCTCAATAAAGCCGCTGGCATCAACGTCCAGGACTTTGAAGACCTTCTTGACGTTCTCTGCAGACATGGCCTTCAGACCAACAAGCTCGAAGAACTTCTTATGGTCAAAGGAGTCAGGGGCTAGATGACCACACACACACACACACACACACACACACACACACATGCACACACACACACACACACACACACACACACACACACACACACACACACGTAAACACAGACACACAGAATCACGATTTTTACCAACATGCAACTTCACGTGCAATGTTAAATCATTGTTGCTAGGCAACAGGGGCATTATAGAAGCTAGCTAGCTAGCAAGTAGATAGAGCTACTAGCAAGAAGCTGTTATATTAATTTATTTAAAAGCACATTGACAATGAAAGAATAAACTGTCAGAAAGATCAACATTTCACTCGGATGTTTCATAATGTAACTGGACCTAGTGTAGTACCTGGTGGAATACACACATTCTTACAGAGAACAGGAATTCAAGCCAAATCTAGTGGATGTACAAACGTTACAGAATTTCTGCTAACACCCTCCGCTTGCTAAACATGCTAAGCACAAACCTTTGAATGTGTCCAGGGCCTTCTTGATGTCATCAGCTTTGAGTAAGTCTTGCATCTTGGCTGTCGAGAAAAAGAGAGAAAAAAAATTAGCAAAACAACGTAGCAGAAATCAGTCATCAGATTAAACTTTGCGTTTCGATGATTAGATACCAAAACGTCCTTCTGTAGACACGGTTCATGCTAAAAGTGCATCTTCGTGTACCTCGAGGAGGAAGCTCTGCACCACAGTGTTTTAAGAAGAGTTTGATTTTGATTGACTAAGACACCTTAACACATTTATACATCCTGTCTGCATTGGCTGATCAAAATGATCTGGGAACTGTCTGGTGGAGTGGGTGTGGCTTCCTATCCCAATAATGATCAGTTAAGCGATTCAGGTAACCAAACATGATGGAGTTAAGAATCATTAGTGTTTCAGCCGACAACTGGACCAAAATATACTACAGCAAGGACACAAATCCTGTACTTGCGTAAAAGTAGAGATGCCCTGGGTAATATTACTCAAGTCCTCAGTTTACAAGTCAACTAGAGTAAAAGTACAAAAGTAACTTGTTTTATCTCACATAATCCTTCTCTTCACATCTCTCTCTCTCTCTCTCTCTGCTTTCCGATTGTGAATGTGCCATTTTGGTTGCCGACTGAAACCATCTCTGTATTTGATTTTGAAACACCTGTAATGTCCCTAGACGTGTCACAAAGGAGACGTTACGCAGTTATGCATATTGGTCAGCAGGTGACTTCAAACACCAACCCATTTCAAATACAGCGCACCACTGGGTTTGTGTAAAGTAACGCTGTGCAGAAATGCAGTGGAGTAAAAGGACTGATATTTGGTGTAGGATGTAGTGGAGTAAAAGTAACTACTTGAAACTACTGAAGGAAAGTACAGATGCACGGACAGCACATGAGGATACACTAACTATATGTGTGTGTGTGTGTGTGTGTGTGTGTTTGTGTGTGTGTGTGTGTGTGTGTGTGTGTGTGTGTGTGTGTGTGTGTGTGCAAGTGGTTTGAGGTTCCATGTTTTGGGATCGCACCAGGATTCCTGAGAGTATCTGATACAGTGCACCCACACTTAAAATGTCACCGAACTTTATAGCTGGTGATCACACACACACACACACACACACACACACACACACATACACACAAGTACAAATTGGACAGGATAGAATTTCATAAGAGGGTAACCACATTCTGGGGCACCCCTTAAACCAAACACTCGGGAACACACACACACACACACACACACACACACACACACACACACACACACACACACATATACATATACTGAAGTAGTTGTGCTCGTTCTGAGATGCTTTTCTGTTCATGAGAAACGTGTTGATAAACACAACTTTTTGAAATTTAAAAAAAATACAATAAAATACATTTTTTTCCCTCCGCACTGTTGTGTGTGAAAACCACAGGAGATCTTCTGCAAGTTCTGCAATCTCCATCCAACCCTTATATCCAAGCCATGCTCAAAGTCACTGGAGGAAATTTCCAAGCAGTAACTTAAAGTAACAAAAAGGACGTCACACGGCAGTGATTGGTTAAATGGGATCTCGAACCTAGGACTTACAGCACCATGCAAAGATTTTAGAACTTTAAACCGACCAAATGGATCAGGACTCAGGATTAGGAACACAGAGATCCTATGAAAAGCAATCAAGTAACCAAATAAAGCTTCCTGTTTGATGTTGAGCTGCGCGACCTGTGGGATTTTCACCCATTTTCTGTAAAAATAATTAATGAATTAAAGCATTTTATGTTAACTCTACATTCAACTGATCCCATCTGCAACTCTATCCAGGAACCCGGCATTAGGGTCGAAGACCCCCACCTCCCCTTTCCTCCCTTGAGAGTCTACATGGCGTATTAGGTGTCCTTCAGGAGGCCAAGTCGCATACTGTTATCAAAGGCGTCGTGTTTTCGAAATGACTCGTTTTTCTCGGCTGCAGGCGACGACATGCGCAACGCGGCTCTGTAAACCGAGGCCAGCGATTTACGCAGCTGCGCTCCTTCCATCAAGATCAGTCTGACAAGACTATACATGTATACTGTACTTCCATGTATTCAACTCGAGCAGAAGTGACTGTGTTCTGTTACAATACACGCTCTAGAGGCAAAACTTTGTGCACCCTTGAGCCTCACAGTATTTGTCCAACCTACTGTAGATTCATTCCCCTTTTTCCATTAGGGTTATTATAAGCTCTACTCTTCTTATGCTTTACACAAGTTTCAGGAGGGTTGAGTTCAGAATGGGATCTGTGCAGGACGCTCTTCACAAAGCTTCCAATTCAAGGCATGGTCCTGAGCAGTGGTCTATTAGTTTTCTGCCTTGCATAAAATGTGTTTAGCGA
This sequence comes from Clarias macrocephalus, assembly GCA_011419295.1. Lineage (NCBI taxonomy): Eukaryota > Metazoa > Chordata > Actinopteri > Siluriformes > Clariidae > Clarias > Clarias macrocephalus. The sequence continues at coordinate 10,726 of JAAGKR010008718.1, read as the reverse complement.
ACACTTGTAGCACGAGTTTCAGTCTCAGAGTCTGAAGCTTGTGGAGAGAAAAGTTCAGAAACTTTAGAGCTTTAGAGAGAAAAAAACGTGGGCTCTAGATTTTAAAAAGTGCTTCTTACAAATTTCTTTTTTGCGAGTCATGCCCATTCAAGCCATTTTTGTCCCCAAATGATCCAGTTTCCCTTCTTAAAAATCTACATATTTTGCTTGTGATTAACATGTCCAGTTATAATATTTAGTAATTTCATGCATCCAGCTACTCCGGATGAACACAGGTAACTTAGCTACATTCCTTTCCTCTGGTAGCTAGTTGAAATAAGCATGAAATCTGAGTAGAACAGTCAGTCGTTAGTTAATGGTAATCACATCGAAAGCTAAAAAATTAGGTAGCTAAGAAAATGTTGCGATATAAATCGCCAAATAATTTTCAGATTCTCGCGATCCAAGCTATATATATATATTTTTTTACTTTACATATACGTTACATTTATATTAACATCTGGGTACTGTTTGTAATTTTGCAAGCCACCATTCATGTCTAAATTTCTACACAGAAGTGATGTGATGTTACGATTTTGTATGTAAAGTTGCACATAAACTTGATACATTTTTTTTTATTAATCCAACCTTTCTCATTGATAAACCTTAAACCTGTCGGTTGGATTAACTGCCCATCGAAACATTAGCAAGCATCGGTAAATTAAAAGTTATTGCACCTCCTGGCTTACCTGTATGAAGGAAGGGACACAGGAATGAAGAAGAAGGAGATGGATTAAAGGAGCGTGAGAGGAGAAGAGAGAGGGGGACGAAGGTGAGAAACAGAGATCGGCGTAGAGTCTTATATATACTGAGGCTATTTCAGGAAAACTTGGATTGGAGCGTAACGTAGGAGGAATGGTGTGTGTGTGTGTGTGTGTGTGTGTGTGTGTGTGTGGGTGTGTATGCGCTTGTGGGATTAGATCTCTGCCTGCGATTTGAACTATTAATAATCAGCTACTGCTTGACCTCTTTCTGTAACCGTCTCAGATGTTTCTTCTGCTTTTGCACAGGTTTCATTTAAACTTTTTTTTTTCTTCCAAAAGATTCCTTACGATCCATGTGGGTTTGCATTGACAGGAATCAGCTTGGACATAAAGGCATAAAGGCATAAAGGAACTAATGTTAGATGTCTCCATCATCATCATCATCATTATCATTAGGTCACAGAAGAGACATAAAGGGCACGAGGCAGGCATGCGTCCTGGATGGGACGCCACTATATCGTATATCGTGTAACACACAAGCACATGATAGGGAAATTTACCAGTTACCAGTTACCAGCCCTAATCTACCTAATGTTTTAACTGGAGAACCTGGAAGAAACCCGCATTCCATACAGAAACCATGACTGAGCTGAAATGTGACCGTTTGGCCAACAGCAATGAATCATATGTGTCAGGAGTATAATTACCAAAAAAAAAGTTCAAAAGCTCAAGTTTGAGCCTGGCAGATTGGAGTCGATTTGGATTCCGCGCCTAGCGTAAATGTTTAGCGTGAATGCAAACGAGAGAATGCGATGATGTATATAGTGTAAGTGTGACGTTAACACTATATCATGTCTCTCATGTGGATACTTAACACTTCTGTTGACAGCCTGGAAGGATGACTTACGCAAACACACACACACACACACACACACACACACACACACACACACACACACACACACACAGCCTATGTATATCCTAGCATGTTCTTGTTCTTCTTCTTTTTTTCTCACCTGCTCTCGTTAGCCAGATGCCGCGGCGGGTTGTCCGATCTGCACATTTGATTGACGTGACACAAGTTTTACCCCAGATCCCCTTCCTGAAACAATTTTTATTCCACATTATATTCAGGGTTGGGGTCGGCACTGAGAGTGCACCGACTTGCCCCGTCTGGGAATTGGAGGCAGAGATTCCTCCGCTGTGTTACCGTGACTGTGTGTTTACAATGATTTACACTTATTAACCCTAAAGAAGTGGTTTAGAAATTGGATCCATGTAATTAAGCCTATTGTAAAATTTCATCCATGTTTTGCCTGTTGAGTCGATTTACTAAATCAAAAAGACAATCGATTGAAAATCAATCTACACTTATAAATACATTTTTGTAAAAATAAAAACATATTCCTTGAAAATATTCTGCACATTTTACAGAAAATAAAAACGGCTTGCATTTTCTTCGAATTGTCATGTTATCTTTTTCTTTTGACTTTATTAGCAGTTTGTGCAATACTGCCACCTACTGGATCGGAGCAGAAAATTGGTTGGGAAATAATCTAGTGATGATGACGATGATGATGATCATTTTTTATGTGACATGACGTTTGAATGTGACGTTTGAAGTTACACAGCATTTCATTGTTTATTAGATACTTTGAAATTCTTTAAAACCTGTAAGGAATATATCTGTTTGAGACAAATCAGAGAGGAAACGTTAGTGCTGTTGAATTAAATTAGATTTGAAAATTATAATAACGAAAACTACTGTAACTGAATCGAATCTAAAATCTGTCTATGATGCTCTGCTCTATTTAAAATCCACACTGTAGGATTTTCCATGGATTGCCTTAGACTAATTATAATGGGAAGGCTTTCCACAAGGTTTAGGAGTGTGTTAATGGGAATGTTTGACCATTAAGTCAGACACTGATGTTGGATGAAAAGGCCTGATTTGCAGTCTCTCCGCTCTTTCATCCCTAAGCTGTTCTATCGGGTTGAGGTCAGGTTCTTCCAAACTTGCTTTTCCATGTCTTCATGCTTTGTGCACTGGTGCACAGTCATGTTGGAATAGTTTGCTTAAGAGGCTGAGTCCAACTCCTGAAAAACAACCCCACATCATGAACCCCGTCCACCAAACAGCTGGCACAATAAAGTCAGACAAGTACTAGTCTCCTGGCAACCAAGAAACCCAGACTTGTCCATCGGATTGCCAGGCGGGGGAAGCGTGATTCGTCACTCCAGAGAACACGTCTCCACTGCTCTAGAGTCCAGTGGCGGTGTGCTTTACATCACTGCATCGGATGCTTTGCATTGCACTTGGTGATGTAAGGCTTGGATGCAGCTGCTGGGCCATGGGAACCCATTCCATGAAGCCCTCTATTCACTGTTCTTGAGCTAATCTGAAGGCCACATGAAGTTTGGAGGTCTGTAGCTATTGACTCAGCATCCGCTTACCCTGCTCTATGATTTTACATGGCCTACTGCTTCGTGGCTGAGTTGCTGTCATTCCCAATCACTTCCACTTTGTTATAACACCACTAACAGTTGACTGTGGAATATTTAGTAGACATTCCACGACTGGACTTATTACACAGGTGACATCCTATCACCGCACCACGCTGGAATTCACTGATCTCCTGAGAGCGACCAATTCTTTCACAAATGTTTGTAAAAGCCGCCTGCATACCTACAGTAGGTGCTTGATTTTATACCCTATAACCATGGAAGTGATTGGAACACCTAAATTCAATGATTTGGATGGGTGAGTGAATACTTTTGGCGACCTGTCCTTGGGTCTAGATCTGCAAACTTTTGACAGGAAAATAGAGATTGCTTGTTAAAAGGCATATGACTGAGATGAAAGAAAAGGAGCAGGTGTGCAGAGGATGTGTAGAGAAATCATTCAGACAGAATTCATCCACTGGTTCATCCACAGAGACCTGATCGAATCTCTGAGGCGTGATGAGAGGAGTGCTGAGGAAGGCACGGAGAGTAATCTGACCAAACTACTTTACAGCTCCTGTTTAACGTTTTCAACCCACAAGGCCAAAGAGAGCGAGAGAGAGAGAGAGAAGGAAGCTCACTATGGACTCATCACTTAGCACTAAATCAAATGATTTTTCCCAAAACTCCTGAGACTGTAACAAGCCACCCAGCAGGAACCTTAATGTTAATTGAGTGTTAGAATAATGTAGTTGCAACAAGGTTGAGATGATGTTTACTTTGTTTTTTAGGTTAGAATAACTTTGACAAAATTATGTTGAGATAATGTTGAATGAACGACCCAAACAAATTGTTGCAAATACAACCTCAAAACATCAAAGTTGTAACCTTTATTTGGAGCATTTACATGAACGTCCGAGCAAAACCATGGTTTCATAAGTTCTTTTCAGGGTTTAGAATTCTGACGGACGGACGCAACAGCTTCCCACACACAGCGTGTATATCTCATGACATTCTAATGTTACCTCTCTGTTATATTTTCTTTCAGAAATGCTACCAGGAGGGGCGTCTTAGCTCCAAATTACTACAGTGTAATATGGTGTTTGCACAGAGGGCTGTAGATTGAGGCCTGGATGACTTTTGCCAACTTTGTATATGCTTTGAGTCACTGTCCGTTTGGAAGAACAGTTTGCGACCATTGCTTTAACTTTCTGGCTGATGTTTTAAGATATTGCTTCAATATATCCACATAATCTTCGCTCCTCATGATGCCATCAATGAAGCACAAAAGTCCCACCTTGAGCAAATCCTCACCGTCAACATGATGCTGCCACATCGTTCTTCTCCTGGCAAGCCTCCCCTCTTTTCCTCCTGACATTGTCCTTATGGCCAAACATTTCTCCAAAAAGTAGGATGTTCCTTATGGGCAGCTGCAAACTGTAGTCTGGCTTTTTTTTTTTTTTTTTTTGTGGCAGTTTTGGAGCAGTGGCTCCTTCCTTGCTGAGCAGGCGTTCGGGTTAGATCGATACAGGTCTCGTTTTACCGTGGATATACTGTAGATACTTTTGTACCTACTTTCATAGGTTCAAAACTGCTCAGAAAGGAGAGATGTACTTTTTCTCCAGTATAGTACATGTCTCCTTTCTGAGCTGGTCCCATGGCCTTCGTATTTGTGTAATACTGTTTGTACAGATGAATGTGGTAATTTCAGGCATTTGGAAATTGTTTCCATGGATGAACCAGACCTGTGGAGATCCAGGTCAAACAATGTCAAACAAAGAGGAAAAGAGTTTAAAGGTGGGCCTTAAAATCCATCCAGAGGTACTGAACACCTTTGATTGACTCAGATGATGTCAATTAGCCTGTTTGAAACTTCTAACGCCATGACATGATTTTCTGTAATCTTAAGGCACAGTGTATGTAAACTTTTGTTCCAGTAGAATTGTGATGTAGTGACCTACACTATAAATGACATAATCTATTTGTAAACAGCTACTTGTGTCATGCATGAAGTAGATGTCTTAACCGACTCCTATTCTATTTAAAATAGACTATAACTTGACTGTGTTCTGTTTTTCTCAACCACTTCAGAGCTTCTAAGCAATGACTACTGGCTAAAGTCCCCTCCATCAGTCAGTCGCTCAGACCTACCAGTGTGAAATCCAATGGCGTTCACTTGATATGAGAAAGTAACAGAACGACCTTTAAGATGGTGTCCAAGGTAAAATAGCAAAGGCAAGATGATGAGGGTGTTTTAAAAAGGGAATTAGTTTCAGGTTTGTAATCTGTACTCTCTCTCTCTCTCTCTCTTGCTCGCTCTCTGTTCATCTTTCCATGTGTCGGTCTCTCACTGTCTTAACCTTCTGCTCTCGGTGGTTACGCTGTGTACTATTTCTCTTACTGCTATTGCATTACGTTGCCTCAGCACTTATTGCACACATGCACACACACACACACACACACACACACACACACACACACACACACACACACACACACACACACACGGTGTACAGAAAGAGAGACAGAAATAGATTCGCAAAGCAGACAACTACCAGCAAATAAATAAGGAGATGTAATTTGAGGGACAGCTAGAGGACATGACAAAGTCACACACACACACACACACACACACACACACACACACACACACACACACACACAAGAAAGTCTGTCTGAGAGGCTATGATTAGCTTTGCTAATGATAATTTCATATTATTACATACAAAATAAAGCTAAAATCTATAAAAACACAGCTGCATAACGAACCTTTTCATGATGAATGTTGATCTTTGCCAGCTGTGTAACATCAGATACAGTGCCAGACTGATAACATCATTCGTAGCTAAGGGCTAATCACTTAACTGATTAATGCCGCAGTTAAAGCGCTAGCTTTTGTAAATAATTGATGTTGATTATAAAAATAATGACATGCTAATACACAAATCAATAGCTCTTTGTTTGCGCTATATTGAGAAAAAGGAGAAAAAAAAACACCCCTACAGCTGTTGCAAATCTTTTGCTCCACCTGAGAGTCATTAAAAACATCTCCACAAGTTTAGCATCATATTCCACGGTCCAGACCGAGATATATGTATATATTGATTGTTTAAGGAGAGCAAGACAAGGCTAGCTTTACGCAGGAGGCCCACTTAATGTGCCGCTAATGTGGGGAAGGTTTTCTTTCATAGAGTGAAACCAAAAACCCTAAAGAACCCTGAGGTGTGAAAAAAAAATCAATAGTTTATTTTGGACTAGAATTATCCAGAGAAATTCATTTATAAGATTGTAACATTAGCTTGAGTGAGTAAGAAATGAGAAAGTGTTAGCTAGACTGCTAGCTGTAAGGTTTTACTATGTGTACAGCTAGCTAGCTAAAAATGAGATAGCAAAAATTTCCGGATTTTCATAGCTAGCTTGGATTGTGTGATGCTAATTTTGTTAAACTGTTAATATTTTAGTGACAGAATGTCCCCACAAGGATATGAACTTTTAATAATAATAATAATAATAATAATAAAATGAAACTTAAATAACTAAATAAACTGAAACCTATTCTTTCCTTTTAGTTGTTTAGTTTAAGAATAGGTTGTTACATTTAGATGTAGAATCTGCACTAACAGTTCATTAACAGTGATGTCAGTGGAAGGTCCTCACAATGCTAATTATACAAACGAACTTTAGTCTGTCCTTGATTTGCACTATTTTGTTCTTACATGCCATTTGGAGATCTCATGAACATAGGACCCCTAAACCCATACAATGTGGCGTGTATACATTCATGTGACATTTCATGGCTTAATCAGGATCTCATTTTGTTCTTTACAGGTTTATTTACAAATTTTATACCTGAAAAAAAAAACCCCACAATTAATATAAAAATTATTTTAATGAAGTTTTAATGTACTTTGTTGCTGCTTAAAAAAAATGAAACCCACAACTTTTTCCACTGACGACCCCTAGTGGTAGTGTACATCTCCTACAGTGTAAATACAAGATTAACCTTTTTTTTCAGTTATAATTGTGATATTCTTTTAAGCACAACCTAAATATTTTAGAAGATGTATACTTACTTACAACTTAAATCATTTTTGAAAAGTAAAGTTTAAAACGCGACTGTGGTTAATGAAGCAGTTAGAATCGTGTGATTCTACGTAAAATTTATTTTTTATGTAGTATATTCTGTAAGCAGTATGAAAATTGTAGAAACCCAAGTATCAATAGTTAGTCTGGATTATAGAACAAAAAAAAAAGGTTTCATGCCATTTATATTTCATGAAACCAGTTAATTTAATGCCATTTGCCTGGTATAAAAATGTAGGTCATTTTTTTATTAGTTGTACAGTAGAAAATGTTAACCTAAGTCTTAGTAACTAGTAAATTCATAGTAGATTGAGCTGTTTGATCACCTCGATAGTGATGTCTTTGACGTCTTTGTCCAGTGCATTCCATGAACGCTTGATCGGATTGAGATCTGAGGAATTTGGAGGCTGGCTTAAGATAAAAAAACCTTGAACTCTTTACTGCTGGTTCACATACACAGCAAGCTCTGATGCACTGTGTGTATCCCTTTCCATTATAGCCAGCATGAACTTTTTCTTCCAGCAGTTTGTACTGCATTGTCTTTTATGTGGGATAAATATTGGAACAACAACATGTTTTTTTCCCCTTCCTGTACGCCACATTGAAGTTAAAATAAAACTCAAGAAGTGAGTAACATCAAGGCTTTCAGTTGTAACTAAAGGTAACGGCATTAACCCTTCTGTCTCCCTGTCTCTGTCTGTCTCTTTCACACACACACACACACACACACACACACACACACACACACACACACACACACACACACACACACACACACACACCTTTTTGGTGGCTCATACATAATGGAACAAATGGCTGACAAGCAGTTGCATGGCCAGTTGTACCCCATTTCCTCATCCCTAATAAAACAGATGAAAGGCCTGGAGGTGGTTCTGAGTAGTACATTTGCATTTGGTAGCTGTTCACTTGAACTTTGAGGCCCAAAGAAACATAGCAAAAACAATGAAAGTGGAATATAGTGAATATAACATGGAACACTCTTAAAAGAATGAATTAACTGGCGAGCTTTCTGGAATTTCTGGAATTTCTGGAATTTCAATTAATACCAACTGATAACGAATTCAGATGATTAACAAACGCAAGAACAGAAAGACCAGATGAGCCAGAAAACTTCCAGATTCTTTTGCCAGAAAGGAATGAGAAAGTAAAGAGCTGCTGATGATCCACAACGGACCACATAATTTGTCAAACATGGCGGCGGCAGTGTTACGGCATACAGTAAGTGCGTATGGCTGCCAATGGGTCACTGGTGCGTACTGATGATCTGACTGCTGATGAAAGTATCAGGATGGATTCTGAAGTGTATACAGATATACTCAGATTCAGCTGTCGCTTCATACTGCAGACGGATTATGACCCAAAACATACAGTGAAAGGTATCCAAGAGTTTTTCAAGGCAATGGAATGAGATATTCTCCACCAACAAGTCAGTCACCTGGTCTCAGCTCAATAGAGACCATGTGATGCTAATCACCTCTGGTTTGCACACTGTTGCTTTTTATATAGTGAAGACGAGACTGAAGGCATGAAGACCCACAGACCTGCAGCAGCCGAACGCAGTTTCAGTAAATGCCTGGCAAAGCATCTCGAGGGAGGAAACTCATTTGGTCGTGTCCATGGGTTCTAGACTAGACGCAGTCATTGACTACACAAGGTTTTCATTCAAGTATTAAAGGCAGCCCATACAGTATGTTTGTAATTATATTACAAACACACCAAAATGGGGCGTGTACGTGTGTATGGAAATGGCTGTAATTCCTGAAGGATTAATGTCACACGTTTGTCATTATTCATTATTAGAGATGGAAGTCAGTAATCGATGATTGATTAATAGTCAGTTCAACCGCACGGTACGATACTTTAATAGTCCAGGTTTATTTTTTTTTAAAGTCTGTCAATCAAAAACTAAATTAAAGGGCATTTTAGTACATTACTATGGGTCTTAGTCATTCTGGATTTTCCTGCTCTGCACACTGACTGTGAAGTTTGTCACTGGAAGACGAGTACAATGTTGAGTCACGTTTAATTTGAAGAGCAGCTCATGCTCCACTTTTTGCAGCCCAGGTGGATGCTTGGAGCTTGATCAAAGGCCCAGAGGCATGCAGTCATGGAGTGCAGGTGTGTTGGAGTTATTTACAGAAGGCACAAGATCCATCGATGATTCCTGCTGGAAGAAAATTCTCTGTTCAAATCTGAGACGGAATCCAGACTCCGCATGTTCCGAGGACAGGAGCGTCCCTGTGTGTTGTGGATGCAAGATGTCCATTTTGGGAGTGTGATAATCCCTGCTATGCACCGTCTCAGAGAGGTCCCTGTTATGCATGCAGAGCCTCAGCCATGAAAGATTCTGATTTGCACGCATGCTGAGTCTCCATCTGGGGGCAATATTGTTCCTAATATGCATGTTAGGTCTCAATCTAGGCTCCCTAGAGTTTTTAAATGAACATTTGTAACTGATTTAAACATATTTTTACTGTTAATTGTCACTGAAATATAAATGTAAGTAGATGTATTCTAACGGAGGAAGGGGGCGGGGCTTCTAGAGAGTCTCAGTCAATGTAATAATTTAAAACACTTGTTTAAAAAACACATTCTCTCTCTCTCTCTCTCTCTCTCTTGCACTCACACGCTTGGTCATGGTGGAACCGGAGTCAATCCCAAGAATGTGAGTTGTGGGATTGATCGGCTCATCTGGCAAGAAAATAAATGCTCACGTTTGTGTATTTTCAAGTTAGTCCTAGTGTACGTCTACAGGAAAACGCTACGCTCCTATGCAGGTCTTGGACCATCTCAGTGAATGTTTGGTAATTTCCATCCTACCTTGTGTACCACTAGGGGGCATATGTCACAGTTCTACACCCGAGATAGGGAAAGATTTCAGACAATGTCCCTGTTTCCTCAAATCTTGTTGATTAGCTAAAGTATGATTGGCGTGCAAATTACAAACAAAGACAGTGCAGGACAAAATAAACACACACACACAGTAAGGAGACTAAACAAGTGTGTAGGACAATATAATAAACACACACACACACACACACACACACACACACACACACACACACACACACAGTAACTAGGCATAACTAATCAGTGTAGGACAATATAATATATATACACACCCACACACACCCTCAACACACATACTGTAACTAGACAAAACAGTGTAGGAAAATATAATAAACACACACACACACACACACACACACACACACACACACACACACACACACACACACACACACCACACACACACACACACACACACACACACACACACCACACACACACACACAAACACAGACACACACACACACACACATACACACACACACACACTGTTTTAGACAAAACAGTGTAGGAAAATATAATAAACACACACACACACACACACACACACACACACACACACACACACACACACACACACACACAAA
>JAAGKR010008717.1:0-27500 GCA_011419295.1 Clarias macrocephalus | reverse complement strand
GCACATGTAGATAATATTACCAGGATAGTTTTCTTTCACCTCAGAAATATTGCCAAGATAAGAAACATATTGGCACTAAATGATGCAGAAAAATTAGTTCATGCCTTTATCACCTCTAGGTTGGACTATTGTAACGCCTTACTGTCTGGTTGTTCAACTAGGTGTATAAACAAGCTTCAGTTAGTACAGAATGCAGCAGCGAGGGTCCTCACTAGAACCAGAAGATACGAGCACATCACCCCTATCTTATCTACACTGCATTGGCTCCCTGTGAAATTTCGCATCGATTTTAAGATACTACTTTTGACGTTTAAAGCACTAAATGGGCTCGCGCCACTGTATTTGAGTGAACTGTTGGTGTCTTACGATCCGCCACGCCTACTTCCATCAAAGAATGCAGGCTGCCTGTCAGTACCACGTATTATTAAAACTACAGCAGGGGGCAGAGCTTTTTCTTACAAAGCCCCAAAGTTAAGGAATAGTCTTCCTATTAATGTTCGGGACTCAGACACAGTCTCAGTGTTTAAGTCTAGGCTAAAAACTTATTTATTTAGCCAGCATTTTTGTAAATAGATTACCCTTAGGTAAAGGAGCAGATCTGGGGGACTCATGGACGTAGAGTATTCTGGTGAACTGCTCCCCACTCTTATTGTTCACTCAGGTTTGTTGACGGTGAGGTGATTGGTTGCTTTACATCTCAGGGAGCCCTCATGTTGTGTTTCCTTCTGGCTCTCCCTTTTAGTTATGCTGTTATAGTTAGTCCTGCCGGAGTCACTGCTTGCACTTTGCACTAATATACATTCACCTTATACATGTTGACTGTGACCATACCTAACTGCCATCTCTCCTTATTTTCTGTTCTCTCCTTTTCTGCTCTCTCCTCTCTCTCTCTTCCTCTCTCCTTTCCTTCTCTCTGTCTCTCTGTCGAGCTATACATGTTCGCTCCTGAGTTGCCAGTGATCCAGACCCCTCTGCCCTCTGGAGCCGTCTAACCCGTCCTGGAGTCCTCCTTCTGGTTGGAGATCTCGTCGCATGGATGCCCCGTGTGGTCTGCCTGGATTCGTATGGTGGCTGGGGATGGTTTCCATTAAGACTGTCCTATCATCGATTGATGCTCTGGGGACCTGTGACTTCAGTTACACTGAACTTCCAGTACACATTATTATGCTGATCAATCCCTGCTATCCGTTATCACCCAGATGAGGATGGGTTCCCTGTTGAGTCTGGTTCCTCTCAAGGTTTCTTCCTATTACCATGTCAGGGAGTTTTTCCTTGCCACCGTCGCCCTCGGCTTGCTCATCAGGGACAATCTTATCATTTTGATTCATACACATTGCATACAGACTTACTTCTTTTTATTGTGTAAAGCTGCTTCGCAACAATCTCAATTGTAAAAAGCAATATATAAATAAAATTGACTTGACTTGACTTGACTACACTAGTGGTCACTGCACACCTGCACACTCATGGACATAATAAGAGACTTTAAATATGAGCACAAGCCACTTTAATACGACACTTTAGTGCATATTTGCACACCCCTGGACATTCCATTCTTTTATGTCACTCCATTCCCACAATTCTATATTTTTCTATTGTAAGCTAGATTTTTCTTATATTTTTCTTATATCGTTCTTATAGTGTATATTTTGTATTATACAAATATTTTATTTTATTCTTTTTTAGTTCTTATATATATATTTCTCAAATTTACTTTTGGCTTAATATTTATTTCTTATATAAATGTTCTTTCTTAGATAAGTAACTTTTTTATATTATTCCTATTAATAGTCTTGTTTTAAGGTCAGGGCGGTCGCCTAAGCATTTCACTGCATATCGTACTGTGTATGACTGTGTATGTGACAAATAAAATTTGAATTTGAATATATTAATTAAATTACTAAAACAGACTTTCTGAGTATCTTGGGGAATAGACACAGTCTCAATATAATGAACCCTGAGTGACAACTTTATGCAGCTAGCAGACGGTTGGTTTAGCCTGTCTGTCTGCTCCCTGGCCTGGGCTCTGGATTGTCACAGATTATCTAGGCCTCTTCTGAGACTATGCGCTATACTACAAGAAATGAGAGCAGCACCTTCCTGAGTGGGATGGACACCGTCCCGCCCTAACAGGCCAGCTTTGTCCTAAAAGGTCTTCCAATTATCTATAAAGCCCATGTTATTTTCTGAGCACCATCTGGACATCCAGTGGTTTAGTGACCGTAACCTGCTGTAAGATATGTCGCCACGTCTCATTGGGATGGAGCCAGAGCAAACTTCTACTGAAATGTTCTACTTGTTGTCCAAGGTCATGGATTTTGTCCTGACGGGGAAAGAAGCAAATGATGACCTAGACCTTAAACCATACATGTTGTGGCGTCTGGACAGTCAGGCTGTTTGTTTTGGGGAACAAGAGTGATTATTCAGCCAGCGTTACGCAAACCCGTGCTGAAGCAGTTACATGCGGAACACTGTGGAATGGTCCGCATGAAAGAGACTGCAAGGAGTTTTTTTTGGTTGCCAGGAGTGAACAGAGTTCATGACAAGCTTTGAGCTGCTTAAGCCTGCAACTCTCAAAAAAACTGTCCTACAACAACAGAAAAATCCGGTACAGCGATGGAAACTGCCAAAGACAGAAACTTCTTGGCAGCATGTTGTTTCGACAGGGAACGAGAGCCAAGTAGGCCACCGATATGCACAAAGGGAGCGGCGCCCACCTCAGTGTCCCTTGGATTATACTTAGTTAGGAGCTCCCCTTATGGCTTTGGGGGCAAAATAATCCCCTAAGGGTAAACTAAGGTTTGAGGTAATCTACCCTCAATCTCAGAAATTAGTTATGTTCATACATAAGACATTTTCTGAGTAAAAAAAATAAATAAATAAAATAAATAATCTTGTTTACAGAATGTTAAGGTTAAACTTTGTTATACTTCCATTTTACAGATGATGGTTAATGTGCAATTTATGTTAACTTTAAAAGTAAGAGGGAAGGAATGTTGTGTATTTTGTGAATTTTGTTATTTACCTACATCTCCCAGAATGCACCGTGTTATGTTGTCCTCCAGAAGTGTATTGTTGAGAGATTTGTGATGCTAAAACAGGCTATGCGTCATATTTATTCATGCACACACTCCGCAAAATATCTCCAAGGATATAAATCCATTAGTGTGGTGTAGGGCCTCCTTTTGCGGCCAATAAAGCATCAATTCATCTTGGGAATGACAGATAGATGTCCTGCACAGTGGCCAGAGGGATTTTGTGCCATTCTTCTTGCTGAATAGTTTCCAGGTCACCATGTGATGCTGGTGGAGGAAAACGTTTCCTGACTCGCTCCTCCAAAACACCCCAAAGTGGCTCAATAATATTTAGATCTGGTGACTGTGCAGGCCCTGCATTGCAAACCAGTAGAAATGTTGTTGTTGAAATCTTTAAAGACTTTTCAAAACTGAGAATAAAACTATTTTATCTCAGGGGTAAAATAATTACAATCAAATAAAATATGTTTCATGGACAGAAGCGTTTTACATGATGAACACATGATGAATGAGTTTTCTCTTGATAGTGGGAATTTGTGCATAGCTTCTGGGTATCCTATTCTGCATCTTGTATAAATTACTTGATCCCAACGATTATTAAATGGAAATGTATGTTTTGTTCTGACATAAGAATTTATTTAATGTATTTTGTTATTCAGATATTGATTCCATTCTAATTAGTAGACGTTTGATACGAGAGGCGTCCTCCATCCTTCTCCAGTCCAGGTGGTGGCGGTAACGCGCTCAGTAACGGTTTCTTCAACGGCCGGACAACGTTAGTGAAGAAAAAGGCCGTTGCTTTCCTGAATATTTTTAGCCGACCGAGCTCATCAGCACTACAGCATCTCTCTGAGTTTTACAGTTCTGTGTGCTGGAGTTAGACATAAATCCGGTTTATTGTGTGTGTTTCTGAGCTGAGTCCCAAACGGATCTCCACTTCACTGTGTAAGTGCACTACGTTCAGTACAAAGAGTTAATGCGCATGCGCCCTGTGTTTAAACAATTTAAACACTATTTAAACAATGACGAGTGGTGTTTATGTGGCGAAGTTGTTTACTTATATGTTAAAGTATTCACATTTACGCAGCGACTTTATTTACGGACCGTAAGGAGTTTCCTGAGAGCTGGTTTACGTGACTTCATTGCGCATGTGTGTTGGAGTGTTTGATTTGATCACTGTGGAATTGATATTAACCGTCACATTGAACAGAAAGGACCACTACAGGAAGTACCAGCGATCAGACCCAGAAGCGCCTGGACCTCAGAATCGAGCAGGCTTTAACCTGGACTTCATTTTATTGTGTCTAGTGACTTTTATCCCCTGCAGGGACTTGAGTATTTTATAGAACTGTAATGTATAGCGTTAGTGTCGTCAGCGCTGTTGTATCTCAGTAGTAACTTCATCAGACACACGTGGATCTACTTCAGGATTTGTCTGTTAAACACGACCTCATGTTACCGTCTTTAAACGTCTTCGATATTCCTGTGAAGGTTCTCAGTCATCCTGGTGAGGGTATGTGGAAGTTGAGTCCTGTCACCTGGACTTCCTCCCAGTTCTGTAGAAACGTTTCACTGCTCATCCAAGTAGCTTCCTCAGTCTAAGGTAAGTTGGAAAGTTCCTCTCACCTTCCCAAATGTTCATGTAACAAACCTTTTCAGATGTGGGAAGGATCCTTTAACCCTGGAGGACTTAAATACGAGGAACTTTCCAACTTACCTTAGACTGAGGAAGCTACTTGGATGAGCAGTGAAACGTAACATTTCTGCTGAACCACGAAGTAGTCCCATTGACATGTTCAATATTTCAATACATATCACATAAAGACCTGACCATAGTTATTCACATTAATCACTAAATAAAACATGAAAACATAATATTAGCATGTTTCTTAAAGGAAGACTCATACGTGTTTATTAAAGCTTTATGTGAGAGAATATAATGTTAGTGAAGTTCATCCTATCTGCATTTCATAGTAAATTCACCAGAAAGTGGAGAAGAGACCCCACCACTAGTGATACGGCATTGTAGCTGCAGAGAGACTTGCATTAGAGCATTGAGGTTTTCATCATTGAATATATCATACACTGGTTCACTAGGTTTCCGTAACACCAGTCACACAGTGTTGTTGTTTTTCTGTCTACGTGCAACCCCAGCACATCTGGCGAAGGATGTATATCTGTCATTTCTGTGGCAGTTAGTTACAAGGTCGGGTTGCCAGAAGGATAAATTGACACAGAAGTATAAATCAGGCTTTATGGTCCCTTAATTATAGCCATTGCCATTTAAATAACCGTGACAATTTCTAGGTCACACTTTACTCCAATCAGGCTTCAAATAATCTGTATAAAACTTGGCTAACTATCCTAGTATCTAGTGTTCTTTTTTTGTTTTTGTATTTTTTTGTTTATTAATATTTTTAAAGATAAAAAAAATCACGTTGAGCTTTAAAAGTTTTGAACAGCTTTAATATTTAAATTTCTTCTTATTATTTTTGTTGTCTTTAATAATGTGTGTTTTAGAGGAGGTGTGATGAGTTTCGCAGGAGACAGACGGCGCTCCTCTAGGAAGTTTCTCGCTCCTGATCCTACTCCCTCACAGGTAACAAACACTTAGTTAGAAAAAGCAATAATAGTCAATAATAACATGTTAAAGTTTGGCCAGTGTTTATATTTAACTGCTCTGCTTCACTGCTAGACTGCTAATCACACAAAACTTCATAACCAGACTTAAACCATCAGTGAGCCTTCAGTGAGATCAGACAAAATTTAACTTTTTAATTCACACAAAACCGTGTGAATGAAAAAGTGCACGGCTCACACAAAACGGCACAGTACGGCTGCCAATTGAACCGGGTCACTGGTGCTTATTGATGACCTGACTGCTGATAAAAGTTGCAGGATGAATTCTGGAATGTACAGGTCTGTACTTAAATAATTAAATAAATCAAAGCACCAAAATGCTTCTTAAAGTTGAACTTGCCACGTAGTAGGCCAAACCAAAACTCCAACACATTCAGTGTAAGCACACACATAGTTCGATACAAGTCAATGGACAAGAACAAGTCTATGGATAGATTTGAATCCCGAAACACACACCGAACTCGAGGCCTCAAATACATTCAGCACGTCAGAGGATTGGCAGAGCGTCAGAACATTTCCTAATCAGAAGCCGTGGGTGGATAAAACCAATCCGCGACGCTCTGAGGTCTCGCACCGCTGCCTACAACGCGGGACTTGCGTCGGGCGACATGGACCCGTACAAGGCTGCGTCATATAACGTCCGGAAGGCGGTGAAGGAGCGCTACGCTAAGGAGCGTTAGGAAGTTGGAGATCCACTGACACAAAGATGAGCTGAGTCCCAGGTGCTCCAGCTTAGTGGTGAGTGTAGAGGGAATTATGGTGTTAAATGCTGAGTTGTAGTCGATGAAAAGCATTTTCACATAATTCCCCCTTCTAGTGTCCAGATGAGTGAGAGCAGTATGGAGTAGATGAGCGATGGCGTCATCTGTAGAGCGGTTTGACCGGTAGGTAAACTGTAGTGGATCCAGTGTGTCTGGCAGTGAGGAGATGATGAAGTCTCTGACCAGCCGTTCAAAGCACTTCATCACCACTGATGTGAGGGCTACAGGTCGATAGTCATTGAGGGAAGCAGGATGGGGTTTCTTCGGAACAGGAACAATGATGGACTCTTTGAAGCATGTAGAGATCACCGACTGAGATAAGGAGATGTTGAATATCTCTGTGAACACAGGTGCAAGCTGGTCTGCGCAGGCTCTGAGGACTCGCCCTGAGATGCCGTCTGGTCCTGCTGCTTTCCTGATGTTCACTCTCCTGAAGGCTCTCCTCACGTCATGCTCGGAGATGATAAACGCGTTTCCGGTGCTGGCAGTGACTTCCTGTCTGCAGCCGTTAGCACCGCTAGCATTAGCAACGCTAGCGTCTTTAGCTGCAGCCTCGAAACGAGCATAAAAAGTGTTCAGCTCATCTGCCAGAATCATGCCCGCGTTCGTCATATCAGATGTTGGTGCTTTATAGTCCGTTATCGTTCTTAGTCCCTGTCACAGGCTCCTAGAGTCACGCTGTTGGAGTTGTGACTCTAGTTTCCTAGAGTTTAGACTGCACTCCGGTGCTTAGGAACTTCTACTCTTGCACCATAGAGAGCATACTGACGGGCAACATAACGACCTGGTTCGGGAACAGCACCATGCAGGACAGGCGAACTCGTCAGAGGGTGGTGCGATCAGCTGAGCGCATCATCCACACCAATCTACAGCAAGCGGTGCTGGACCAAGGCCAGGAAGATCATGAAGGACCTCAGCCACCACAGCAATGGACTGTTCTCTCTGTTGACGTCAGGAAAGCGCTTCTGCTCCCTGAAGGCCAACACAGAGAGACTGAGGAGGAGCTTCTTCCCACAGGCGATACGGTCTCTTAATCAGTACACCACACAGTACTGATCCACATCCACACATGCTTCTGCACTCTGAACATTCAGGGTATTCAGGTCATTCGCTCACTAGTCCTCACTACACACCTGCTCTCATGGACATAAGTCACTTTAAATATGCACACAAGCCACTTTAACATGTCACTTTACTGCATGTTTGCACACCGCTGGACATTCCGTTCCTTATGTTCACTCCATTCCACATTTTCTATTTGTACAGTCAGGTTTTTCCCACTTTCTTATAATTTCCTTATATCTTCCTTAATGTATATTTGTACCATACAGACATTTTATATTTTATTTTACTCTTCTTAGTCAAATTTTACTTTTATATATAAATTTACTTTGTTTTAATATTTATTTTCTATATAGATATTTTTTCTTATTCCTTCTTAGATAAATAACTTTCTTATTTTTTTGTTTCTTTCTTGTTCTAAGGTCAGGGCAGTTGCCTAAGCATTTCACTGCATATCGTGCTGTGCATGATTGTGTATGTGACAAATAGAATTTGAAATTTGACGTCATAATGATGATGGACAGCCCAGTCAGCCAATAAACCCAGACCTAGAAGTGGAGTGAGAAAACACAAAAGACAAAAAAGCAAGAGGAAAGAAGAGAAAAAATAAACAGAATACACACGCGTGGATTGTAACAAAGGCAAAGAAATGGGATATTCTTCACTGGTCAAATCAGTCACCAGATCTCAACCCAATACTGTAGAGCCAGTTACTGAAGTCAAGATTGAAGGCAGAAAGACCCACAAGCAAGCAGCAGCTGTAGGTAGCTGCAGTAAAGGTCTGGCAAAACATCTCAAAGGAATTGGAATCAGAATTTGGTCATGTCCATGGGTGTTCGATGTTATGGTAGTCATTAACTGAAAAAAGATTTTCATCAAAGTATTAAAGACAATTCTTATGTTTATAATCAGTTTGTTCCCTTATTTATGAGCCACCAGTGTGTGTGTTATTAAAGTGGTAGGGCTTGACTTAGGGTTAGGGGTGAAAAAAGAAATCTAAAGTCAACTGAATTAGTGTTATTGTTGTTTGATCTATTGTCTATTGATCTTTAGCTGTGTGAGGATGTGAAAACAGAGACTTCAGATGGAGAAACATCCACATGGTCAGAAGTCTGTGTGAAGAAAGAGGAGACGCTGGAGCTGAACATCTGCAGCCATGGAGACGACCTCGACACCACACCTGATATTATCTGCGTTAAAGAGGAAGATCTTGACCACAAAGACCAGCTCTGTAAGACATCTCTGAAGCTCAGTAACACTCTCATTCATTATTCTACTATCTAGTGCACTAAAAGGACAACAGGGGTAGTTTGGGATTTTTGCGGGTCAGAGAGTACACTCTCCTGCAATGGGATGTTCAAGAAGCACATGTGGATACTTCTGATCTTCACCTAATGCTCTATTAACATTTTTGTCAAACTTTTGTGGGCGAAATTTTATCACACATTCTCAGATATACACACACATTACACAGACCATTGTTCATCAATTCTTCTTGTGTTTTCTCTACTCCCAGACTGTGAGATTTGCAAATCCTTCTTCTTCAACAATAAAATTGAATTGAATTGAATTAAATGCAGTCACTGTTGATATTGTGGCAGGCCACCAGGAAATGAATATATGGGAAATATGCTGTATGTGTACACTTTCTTTCCATTTTGCTCATGGTCTTTTTCTGTGTCCAGACTGTGAGGTCTGCAAATCCTTCTTCTTCAACAAGTGTGAGGTTCATGGTTCTCCCCTCTTCATCCCCGATACCTCTGTCCCCATGGAGGTCTCTGACCGAGCCAGAAAAACTCTTCCTCCTGGACTAGAGATTCAGGAGTCCAGTATTCCTGATGCAGGCCTGGGAGTGTTTAATAAGGGGGAGACAGTTCCAGTAGGTGCACACTTCGGACCCTACCAGGGAGAGCTGGTGGACAGAGAGGAGGCCATGAACAGTGAATACTCCTGGGTGGTGAGTTTTTTTTTTTATAATTGTGGTATAAAAATGTAAGTACTTGCAGCGAAATGTCACCATTTGAAGGTAAGGATGAAGAGAAATCAAGGGGCAGTGGTGGCTCAATCGGTTAAGGCTGTGTGTTACTGGGTTACTGATCAGAAGGCCGGTGGTTCGAGCCCCAGTATGCCAAGTTGCCATTGTTGGCCAGTCATAAAAAGTGCAAGTTTTTTTTTCTTTTAGAACCAAGATGGTCAACAGGAAGTCAGAAATGTAGAACATCTCAGAAATATCTTATAAATCCTTCTATAACCGGAAGACCCCCTTGTACAGTCGTGGCCAAAAGTTTTGAGAATGACACAAATATTAGTTTTCACAAAATATGCTGCTAAACTGCTTTTAGATCTTTAAGTTGTTTGTGTGATGTACTGAAATATAATTACACGCACTTCATACGTTTCAAAGTTCAAAATCACTCTTCATAACATTCTGGAGTATATGCAAATTGCTATTATAAAAACTTAAGCAGCAAATTTTCTAATTTCCAATATTTATGTAATTCTCAAAACTTTTGGCCATGACTGTAAACAAGGCGTAAGATACTCAGCCTTAAAGAATGTGATTCCTTTGTATTAATAAGCTGGAGAGAGTTCTGCTCATCAGATTATTTTTATATTTACCCTTTTAACTGTTTCGACAAACTTGTGCTTGTGTGTACAGTCGTGGCTAAAAGTTTTGAGGGTTACATAAATTGGACATTAGAAAAATTGTTGCTTAAGTTTTTATAATAGCAATTTGCATATACTCCAGAATGTCATTAAAGGACCTGCTGAGATCATTTCAGTAATCGTCTTGTTAACTCAGGTGAGAATGTTGACGAGCACAAGGCTGGAGATCATTATGTCAGGCTGATTGGGTTAGAATGGCAGACTTGACATGTTAAAAGGAGGGTGATGCTTGAAATCATTGTTTTTTCATTGTCAACCATGGTGACCTGCAAAGAAACGCGTCAATTGCGTTGCATAAAAATGGCTTCACAGGCAAGGATATTGTGACTACTAAGGTTGCACCTAAATTAACAATTTATAGGATGAAGCCTCTTTCCAATTGTTTGGGGCATCTGGAAAAAGGCCTATCCGGGGAAGAAAAGGCGAGCGCTACCATCAGTCCTGTGTCATGCCAACAGTAAAGCATCCTGAGACCATTCATGTGTGGGGTTGCTTCTCATCCAAGGGAGTGGGCTCACTCACAATTTTGCCCAAAAACACAGCCATGAATAAAGAATGGTACCAAAACACCCTTCAACAGCAACTTCTTCCAACAATCCAACAACGGTTTGGTGAAGAACAAGGCATTTTCCAGCACGATGGAGCACCGAGCCATAAGGCAAAAGTGAGAACTAAGTGGCTCGGGGACCAAAACTTTGAAATTTTGGGTCCATGGCCTGGAAACTCCCCAGATCTTATTCCCATTGAGAACTTGTGGTCAATCCTCAAGATTCGGGTGGACAAACAAAAACCCTAAATTTGGGTGAATAGCCTTGCTTGCATTTTCACAAAGTTAGAAAATTAGCTTCAGGGCATCTTGGGCGTACTATGAAACTAATGTCATGAAACCTGAGAAACTAAGAAACTAACGTAACGAGCTTGAAATTTACTTGCGCTATAATTTTTACTCCTGTGTACCTCACTTAATTTTAAGAATTCATTTAACAAGGAGATTGTAAATTTTATTTTATTTTTTTACAGATATGTAAGAGCAAACAATGTGAAGAGTACATCGATGCCAAAATTGAAATACATGCAAATTGGATGAGGTGAGGAATACAACAGTTGTGGGGATTTTACATATAATAGTGTATAGACTGTGTGTGTGTGTGTGTGTGTGTGTGTGTGTGTGTGTAGATTCTTTTAAAATAATTTTGTCAGAATTTTATTTCATCTTTATCTTCCTCCTGTCAACATCTTCCTTGTGCTTTCTCTCGTTCAGTAACTCTGATTCAAATATATTTTTTATTTGCCTCACTCTTTTAGGTATGTGAATTGTGCCCGTAATGATGATGAACAGAATCTTGTGGCATTTCAGTATCGAGGACAAATTCTGTATCGTTGCTGTCGACCTATTGACCCAGGACAGGAGCTCTTGGTGTGGTATGAAGAGGAGTACGCCAAAGATCTCAGTCCTGTGTTTGAACACCTCTGGAATAAAAAGTGCTCCACATGTGGTAAAAGACCGTCCTTACATACTGCAGTTTTATATTGTTGGAGCCTTGAGGCATGAAGATAAACATTTTCAGTTAGGTCAATGTTTGGACAGTGCCACAGTTTAATTTTTTTTTCTGATTGTCATCACAGAGCATTTGAAATGAACTAGGTACAGCCATTTTATACAAATCTCATTTATTTTTAGGAGCCCAATTGGACACCTGATTGAGCCAGTAGTTGCCTGTTTTTTTAGATAAAAGGTCAGGTGTTGAATTTGCATTTAGTAGCTGTTCATGGAAATTCTCAGTATGCAGTCCAAAGTAGTGTTGATTCAAGTAAAGGAGTACCTAATTGAACAATTTGGTAATTTTTGTTTTAAAAGAAGTGATGCACTAATGACCATAGTAACACCAAAAGGACTGGAAAGCCATGTTAAACAACTAAAGTGGATGGTCAGAGCTTTTTTTCCTAGGTGAAAAAAAAAAACACTTTTCAAAGTCCGTGCTGTGGATGAGGTAGGTATGTGATTATATCATTGACAAAGTCAAACATCAAAAATAATCTTTATAAACATAAATATGGAGGGTTTACTTCAAGATAAAACTCACTAGTTACAATCAATAACAGAAAGGTCAGATTAATGCCTGCCCAATTCTTCTCACTTCTGGGGTTCGTGTGTTTATGCGCAGCATAACTCAAGGATTCTTGTTTATCTTCTGGTCAGACAAACGTATATGTTGTAGTTCTTAAGTTGAAGGAAGATAAGCATTGAGTGTCTAATGTCTAATCCCTTTAAGTTATGCTGTCATAGCTAGTCTTGTCTGAGTCTCTGCTTGCACAAGAGCTGACTGTGAGTACACCCCAATAACCTGAGGAAATACAAAGAAAATGCAGTTTAAATTATGATTGCATTAATTAAGGTGAGTAAAAGAGACGCAAGAACTTGGAAAGGTTGAAAACCAGACATGCAGCTGCATTCTGGATTAGCTGCATAGGACAAATGGTGGACAGAGGCAGAACTGCCAGGAGCAGGTTGCAGTAGTCCAGTCTTTAAATAACAAGAGACTGAACACCTGAGTAGCCTGTGAAGAAAGAAATTCTTCTGATGTAGTAAAGATGAAATAGTCAAGAGCAAGTAAAGTTGGGCTACATGACAGTTGATTATTCAGATTTACCCCAAGGTTGTGGACAGTGACTAAAGGAGTAATTTGAATGTTGTCCAGGGAGATAATAAGATCCTGGCAGTGAGATAAATCACCAGGGATGATCACAGTAGTTTGGTTTTACTCTGATTAAGGTTCAGCTGATTAGCTGTCATCCAGGCTGAGATGTCTGCCAGACATGCTGAGAGGGGGGTGGAAACCTGAGTTTCTGAGGGAGGAAAGGAGAGAATGAGTTGTCATTTGCATAAAAATGGTATTAAAAGCTGTGTGAGGATATGACCTTACCAAGAGACTGGATAAAGAGGTAAGACAGAAGAGAACCAGGTACTGTGCCTTGTGGGACACCAATAGAGTGTCTGTGTGTGGCTCCATGTCACCTCATACAACCTATCTTTTAGGTAGGAAGCAAACTATTGCTATGCCATGCCACAGTTTTCAAGGTTGATAAGAATAGATCTTGTGGTTCACCATGTCGAATGCAACTGTGAGGTCCAGGAGGATGAGGACAGTTGACCGGTGATCTAGCAGCATGGAGCTTCTCAGTGACTGACAAAAATTAAGGTACCAATAGCTGTGCACAAGTAGCAATTGAAGGCAGCTACAATAAAGGCTTAGCAAAGCAGCTCAAGGGAGGGCACTCAGCATTTACACACATGGACAAAATTGTTGATACCCTTCAGTCAATGAAAGAAAAAATGACAAAAGTAATAATAAATAAAAATTCTATGAATGTTAACCAGTGAATTTCAGACATTGCTTTTCAACCATGTTTCAATGGAATTATTAAAAAACATAAACTCATGGAACAGGCCTAGACAAAAATTATGGTACCTCTAGAAAATACTGAAAATAATGTGACCAAAGGGACATTTAAGGTGTGTCCACTAATTAGCATCACAGGTGTCTACAATCTTGTAATCAGTCAGTGGCCCTATAGATAGGGCTCCAGGTAGTCACTGTGTTGTTTGGTGACGTGGTGTGTACCATACTCGACATGGACCAGGGGAAGCGAAGGAAAGAGTTGTCTCAGGAGATTCCAAAGAAAATTATAGACAAGCCTGTTAAAAGTAAACTCTATAAGACCATCTCCAAGCAGCTAGATGTTCCTGTGACTACAGTTGCACATATTATTCAGAAATTTAAGATCCATGGGACTGTAGCCAACCTCCCTCGACATGGCTGCAGGAGGAAAATTGATGACAAATCAAAGAGATGAATAATCTGAAATGGTAACAAAAGAGCCCAGAAAGACTTCTAAAGAGATCCAAGGTGAAATTCATGCTCAAGGAACATCAGTGTCAGATCGCACCGTCCATTGTTGTTTGAGCCAAACTGGACTACATGGGAGGAGACCAAGGAGGACACCATTGTTGAAAACAAATTATAAAAAAGCCAGACTGGAATATGCCAAACTTCATGTTGACAAGCCACAAAGCTTCTGGGAGAATGTCCTATGGACAGATGAGACAAAAATGGAACTTTTTTCCAAAGCACATCAGCTCTATGTTCACAGACGGAAAAATGAAGTATATCAACCATTTTTTGATTCATACACATTCACATTTCATACAAACTTAAATAATTATTTTGATTGTGTAAAGCTGCTTTGACAATTGTTAAAAGCGCTATACAAATAAAATATAATTGAATTAAATTAAGAAAAGAACACTGTCCCTACTGTGAAAATGGAGGAGACTCTGTTATGTTCTGGGGCTGCTTTGCTGCATCTGACATGGGGTGTCTGGAATCTGTGCAGGGTACAATGAAATCTCAAGACTATTAAGGGATTCTAGAGGAATTTGCTGGCCAATGTCAGAAAGCTTGGCCTCAGTCGCAGGTCATGGGTCCATCAACAGGACAATGACCCAAAACACACAGCTAAAAACATTCAAGAATGGCTACGAGGAAAACATTGGACTATTCTGAAGTGGCCTTCTACGTGCCCTGACCTCAATCCTATTGAGCATCTTTGGAAGGAGTTGAAACATTCGGTCTGGAAAAGGCATCCTTTAAACTGGAAACAACTGGAGCAGCTTGCTCATGGGGAGTGGGCCAAAATACCCGCTGAGAGGTGCAGAAGTCTCATTGACAATTACAGGAATCGTTTGATTGCAGTGATTGCCTTAAAAGTTTGTGCAACAAACTATTAAATTAGGAGTATCATTTTTGTCTAGGCCTGTTCCATGAGTTTATTTTTTTTTTATAATTCTGTTGAAGCATGATTGAAAAGCAATGTCTAACTTTCATTGGTTAACATCCATAGAATTCTTATTTATTATTACTTTAGTCAGATTAAAGTTATTTCTTTGACCATTGTGAGTTTCTCTTTCATTGACTGATTGGTGCCAACAATTTTGTCCACGTGTGTAAAAATGTTCTTGTATTGCATAATCCCAAAATGTTAATGGAATTAAAGATGAAACTTGACACTTCAATCACATCCTGACTGATTTATTTTAAATCCACTGTGATGGGATACACAGGCAAAATTACAAAATTTGTGTAAAAGTTCGAATACTTAGGGAACTGACTGTATAGTTCAACCATAAGTCTCATAAAGTCAGGTACTGGAATATCTGCACCTTTAACCAAACAAAAAACCTTTTCAACAAAATTTCTGTATAAATCAATACCAAATCGAACAGTAGACTTTAAATCAGTGCTTGAAAATAGAAACTGTACCTGTGTCTATAATCACTAATAAGAAGCTTGTTCATTAATTTAGGAGCAATAATGAGTTTTATTATTAGTCAAGTCAAGTCAAGTCAAGTCAAGTCAATTTTATTTATATAGCGCTTTTAACAATTGACATTGTCGCAAAGCATCTTTACACAATCAAAAGAAGTAAGTCTGTATGCAATGTTGAATCAGAATGATCAGATTGTCCCTGATGAGCAAGCCGAGGGCGACGGTGGCAAGGAAAAACTCCCTGGGATGGTAATAGGAAGAAACCTTGAGAGGAACCAGACTCAACAGGGAACCTATCCTCATCTCGGTGATAACGGATAGCAGGGATTGATCAGCATAATAATGTGTACTGGAAGTTCAGTGTAACAGGAGATGTGTTAAAATTAAAAGGAGTCTCAGGTAAACTGTAGGAGATTCCAGTCCTGAGCTATCGAACAACTGAAGTCACAGGTCCCCAGAGCATCAATCGATGATAGGACAGTCTTAATGGAAACCATCCCCAGCCACCATACGAATCCATGCAGACCACATGGGGCATCCATGCGACGAGATCTCCAACCAGACACAGGACTCCAGGACGGGTAAGACGGCTCCAGAGGGCGCCGGAGCGAACATGTATAGTGAGACAGAGAGAGGGGAGGGAGGGAGAGAGAGAGAGGAGAGAGCAGAAAAGGAGAGAACAGAAAATAAGGAGAGATGGCAGTTAGGTATGGTCACAGTCAACATGTATAAGGTGAATGTATATTAGTGCAAAGTGCAAGCAGGGACTCCGGCAGGACTAACTATAACAGCATAACTAAAAGGGAGAAGGAACCAGAACCAGAAGAAAAGACAAACATGAGGGCTCTCTGAGATGTAAAGCAACCAATCACCTCACCGTCAACAAACCTGAGTGAACAATGAGAGTGGGAAGGACAGCATCTAAACATACCAGGTCACCAGATACTCTACGTCCATGAGTCCCCCAGATCTGCTCCTTTACCTAAGGTTAATCCATTTACAAAAATGCTTGGCTAAATAAATAAGTTTTTAGCCTAGACTTAAACACTGAGACTGTGTCTGAGTCCCGAACATTAATAGGAAGACTATTCCTTAACTTTGGGGCTTTGTAAATAAAAGCTCTTCCCTCTGCTGTAGTTTTAATAATACGTGGTACTGACAGGCAGCCATTCTTTGATGGAAGTAGGTGTGGCGGATCGTAAGACACTAGCAGTTCACTCAAATACAGTGGCGCGAGCCCATTTAGTACTTTAAATGTCAAAAGTAGTATCTTAAAATCAATGCGAAATTTCATAGGGAGCCAATGCAGTGTGGATAAGATAGGGGTGATGTGCTCGTATCTTCTGGTTCTAGTTAGGACCCTCACTGCTGCATTCTGCACCAACTGAAGCTTGTTTATACACCTAGTTGAACAACCAGACAATAAGGCGTTACAATAGTCCAACCTAGAGGTGATAAAGGCATGAACTAGTTTTTCTGCATCATTTAGTGACAATATGTTTCTTATCTTGGCAATATTTCTAAGGTGAAAGAAAGCTATCCTGGTAATATTATCTACATGTGCTTCAAAAGGCTGGAATCTATAATCACACCAAGGTTTTTTACTGTTGCACTTGATGGAACAGAAAGGCCATCTAAAGTTACAGTGTGATCAGAAAGCTTACTTCTAGCTATGTGTGGTCCTATGACCAGAAGTTCTGTCTTATCAGGATTACGCAGAAGAAAATTAATTAACATCCAATCTCTTATGTCCTGCACACACTGCTCAATTTTAGCAAACTGGTTTTGCTGAGACATATAATTGTGTGTCATCGGCATAACAATGAAAGCTAATACCGTGTTTACGAATTATGTTGCCCAGAGGAAGCATGTAAAGGGAAAAAAGCAGTGGGCCTAAAACTGAGCCCTGTGGAACACCAAACTCCACTTGAGAACATGAGGAATGGTCACCATCTAAATCTACAAACTGATAACGATCAGTCAAATAGGATCTGAGCCACAAGAGGGCAGTTCCCTTAATTCCTACTACCTTTTCTAATCTGTGAAGGAGAATACTATGATCAATGGTGTCAAAAGCTGCACTGAGGTCCAGTAACACAAGTATAGTGATGCAACCCTGATCAGAGGCCCATAGGAGGTTCTTTACTACTTTAACAAGTGCTGTCTCTGTGCTGTGATGAGGCCTAAATCCTGACTGATACAGTTCATTAATGCTATTTCTGTGTAGATGTGAACATAGCTGCTGTGATGCTACCTTTTCCAAGATCTTGGAGATAAAGGGAAGGTTTGATATCGGCCTGTAATTAGAAAGCTGACAGGGGTCAAGGTCAGGTTTCTTGATTAGCGGTTTAATAACAGCTAATTTAAAGGATTTGGGGACATACCCACTACTGAGTGAACAGTTAATTACTTTCAACAGGGGATCTATTATTGCTGGTACTATCTGAGAAAATGTGTCGGTATAGGATCTAATATACAGGTTGACGATTTTGAAGAAGAGATTAGTGAAATTAGTTCTCTCGCTTCAAGGCGAGTAAAGTGTTCTAAGTTCTGATGTGATGTGGTTAGAGCATCTGAATTATTTAAATTGTCTGGTTTCAAAGCCTGAATTTTTTGCCTAATATTTATGATTTTGTTATTGAAAAAGTTCATGAAATCCTCACTACTGCATGATGTTGTGGAGATTTCTGCAGTGGTCTTGTTTTTAGTTAATTTAGCTACGGTATTAAATAAAAATCTTGGGTTGTTTTTGTTATTTTCTGTAGGAGTGGAGAGATACGTTGATCTAGCATCACTGAGAGCTTTTTTATAGTTCAGGATGCTTCTCCTTCCAAGCTATTTTGAATACTAACAGTTTAGTTTGGAGACATTTACGTTCGAATTTTTGAGCGGTTTGTTTTAAAGCACGTGTGTGGTCATTATACCAAGGAGCGAGTTTCTTATCTCTAATCATTTTCCTTTTAACTGGAGCTACATTATCTAAGCTATAACGAAGTGCTGACACTAGATATTCATTCGCCTGTTCGAGTGCTGTGAAGTCAGATGGCGATCCAATCAAAGTTGATAAATCTGAAAGATTATTGATAAAGCTGTGTGTGGTATTTGATGTAAATGTATGTTTAAGGCGGTAGCGCGGTGCTGTGTGTACATTATTACTATGACACACTTTAATCGAGACAAGATAGTGATCTGAGATAACTTCAGACTGTGGGATTGTGGTTATATTTCCTATACTTAATCCGAAGGATAATATTAAATCTAAAGTGTGACCTTATTATATATTTATTTATATAAATTTTAAAATGAAAGTAGAATTTTAAAATGGAAATAAACTTTACTGATATTTTGTTCTTCACTTTGCCAGAAGTAACCAGCACACTGTTGGAAGTCTTTTCCTGCTCCACATGCCCTCTTTCCTATACATCTCAAATTTATTTAGAGAAACACATCCTGAGATGCCACTACAATGTCGGACGACGTGAATCAGGAGAGATTAAATATGAGCTTCAGATCCCCATTAACGGTTGCAGCAGTCCACCATTATCACCATCTGATACTTGCAGTTCTCACCATTTTTCTCACAATGAAACACAGAAGGAAATTCACCACTGCGGAAAGAGTTTTGGTCAACAGAATGTCCCCAGTACACACCAGTGCAGTCACACAGGAGAAAAGCCATATTGTTGTTCACCGGGTGGAAAGAGGTTTGTTCAGTGGAGCAATTTGTGCCGACAAAAACGCATTCACACAGGAGAGAAGCCACATTGTTGCTCACAGTGTGGAAAGAGGTTTACTCGACCAAGTCATCTTCAACAACACCAGCATGTTCACACAGGAGAGAAGCCGTATCGTTGCTCACAGTGTGGAAAGAGTTTTACTCGACCCAGTCATCTTCAACAACACCAGCTCATTCATACAGGAGAGAAACCGTATCGCTGCTCACATTGTGGAAGGAGTTTTAATCAACAACAAAATCTCCAACAGCACCAGCGCATTCACACAGGAGAGAAGCCGTATCACTGCTCACAGTGTGAAATGAGTTTTAATCAGCAAAATCATCTCCAACAACACGAGCGCATTCACACAGGAGAGAAGCCATATCACTGCTCTCAGTGTGGACGGAGTTTTATTCAACAAAATCATCTCCAACAGCATGAGCGCATTCACACAGGAGAGAAGCCGTATCACTGCTCACAGTGCGGAAAGAGTTTTAATCAACAGAGTGGTCTCCAACGACATCAACGCACACATACAGGAGAGAAGCCGTATCGCTGCTTACAGTGCGGAAAGAGTTTCAATCAACAGAGTGTTCTCTACCGACATCAGCGCATACACACAGGAGAGAAGTCATATCACTGCTCACAGTGTGGAAAGAGCTTTAATCGACATGATTGTCTTCAACAGCATCAGAGCATTCACACAGGAGAAAAGCCATATAACTGTTCACAGTGTGGGAAGTCTTTTAATAGAAAGAGTCATCTCCAACAGCACCAGTGCAACCACAGAGGAGAGCTTTATTTATTCAATTCATATGAGACTCACAAGTGCACTAACTCAGACATTATATGATTTTTAATTGTCAAACAATGTAAAATTATTTCTCTTCGGTTGTGATTATTTGCATATTTTATTAGAGATTAATTAGAGATTTAATAGACACCCTTAGAGAATTTTCTATATTTGGAAATAAATCTTACCTACAATATTATCAGATTTCACACACACACAACCAGATTTTCACATAGCTAAAAACATATATGTGTGGCAAAAGTATGTGAACCCTACTGTAGCTTTCACTATTAGCTGTGAGCAGTTACTATTAGCACTATTGACCACTGTGTGACTACACCCTCCCCCACTTTAAGCAGCAACTGGAACATTTTTGTTGGTCAGTCAGTACATCACCTTTAAGAAATTTTAGCCCATTAATCCCTGCTTTACTTCTCTCTTCGTCTCTGCTTCAGATTAATCTCTGAGATGTTTTTAGGTATCTACTCATGAACAGCTCACTTTGTCTGGCAATAAGCCCCGGACTTCAACTTGGCCAATTCAAAACATGAAATTTATTCTTTTTGAACTAGAATACAATTCAATTCAACGCTTTTAACAATTGACATTGTCGCAAAGCAGCTTTACACAATCAAAAGAATTAAAATAAGATGGTCCCTGATGAGCAAGCCGAGGATGACGGTGCTGAGGGAAAAACTCCCTGAAATGGCAATAGGAACAAACCTTGAGAGGAACCAGACTCAACAGGGAACCCATCCTCATTTGGGTGATAACAGATAGTAGTGATTGATCTGCACTCATACTGTGTGTTAGGAGGCTGGAAGTTCATATAAGTGTAAGTTTGTATGAAATGTGTATGAATCAAAATGATAAGATTGTCCCTTTATGTTTAAGTTCATATGGAGTCCCGTTTTATCCAGTCAGAAGTTCTCAGAGAACAGCTGCCTGCATCAACCGAGGCCAGGACCGGCTTCATGGTAAAGTGAAAAAGTCCCCAGACACCACACATCCCAAACAGATCACATGTGGCCTTCATGTGACGGGATCTCCGACCAGAAGTGGGGCTTCTGCTTTTCCTTTACACAACTTTTATGATGTTTTAGGACATTTAAGCAAACATATATAAAATTCTAAAGGTTTCACAAATGTACAGTCCATACATTATACTTGTATTATAATCAAATAGTATACATCTAATTTTTTAAAAACCCAGATGGACCAAGCACTGGACCTAGAGGACCCCCCCTAAGTAACCCCATAAATTATGAGTTTAATTATTTGCATGTTGATGCTGGGTGTCTAAATAATTACATAATCAGCCATGTCATGCTTTAAAACATATACTCTTATTTATACGTAATACAGTTTCCCTTTGGGATTAATAAAGTTATCTATCTATCTATCTATCTACTTTCAATTTTAACTAATTTTAAATTGTAATAATTTATCCTCTGTTGTATTTCTGTTATTTTTTCCTATTATTTTTTGTCTATTCATGTATTTTAATGTCAGTTATTTATTAATGCTAATTAAGTGGTTGCATTTCTTTCTGAAATTATATTGTTGTTCATAAGTAATGTTTGTTAGAAAATCATATGTCCTTTTAAGTACAACAGTAAAGAAACTGTTCTATAATATAATACCCATTTGTGTCAGTAGTTTTGTATATTGAAATAACCCATATGCACAGCTCTTTTAAGGTCCTGCCACAGCATTACAATTGGGTTTGGGTCTCGATTTTTCTAGGCCATTTCAGAACCTTGATTATTTGAATTTTTCATTCAATTTCATTGCATTCTGGTGTAGATTTATTGGTGTGCTTGAGATCAGTGTCCTGTTGCATGACCGACTTTTGACCAAGCTTTAGCTGTCATACAGATGGCCTAACATTTTGCTCTAGAATCCTCTAGCACACAGAGGAGTTCATGGTCGACTCAGTGACTGCAAAGTTCCCAGCTCATGTGGCTGCAAAAAAAAGCCCAGTCTCTTGAAATTAATGTACTGGGACATCCACTTCTGGAAAGGGTGGCAACTGTCTTGTCATTTTTCATTAAAATAACTAAACAATAATAATAATGACAAAGTAAAAAATGTCATGTTTGTCTGAGGTTGCTTTTCCTAAGACCCGTTCTTATCAAATGATTTATGTTTTAAGACACACACAAACACAAATTAAAAGAGGATTTTACTAACTTTTGAACAGGACTGTAGTACCAAAGAGTGAGACTTTTACAAACTTCCAATAAAGGCCAACCAGCCCCCGTAACTGCCTTATCTGCCTTAATACTATACTTTCACTTGTTCAGTTTAAGTTCACCTCAGTTCAGCTTTTATTTATCACATCTATGTTATTGCACAGTGAAATTCTTTATTCTTTGCATATCCCAACTTCTTGTTAATAGGCTAGGGTCAGAGCGAAGATGCAGCCATTATATGGTGCCTCTGGAGAACGTAGGGCCCTACATTGGCAACCTGATGGAGCCATCAGTTGCATACTTTAAGTTTGCTGTATGTCCTGCCTAATTTTTTTAAATGCTGGTAATTGTGTTGATAACAATTGCAAATAAAGGGAAAAAATTCAAATAATATAATAAAAATATTGAAACATTGAAAACAGCTCCCACTATATAATCATTTATACTGTTTATGTGTGTCTGGAGGGGGTGCTAACATAGCAATGGCTCTCTCTGTGCAGCTGACTCACAAGAAGTAACATCTCTTGTATTGACTTCAATATGAAAGTAACTGCTTCTAGGCTGGGAGAGTTAACCCAAATACCTAAGAAACCCAAATACCTAGATAGGTATGTAGTATTTGCCTAATTAAAAGTAGTCACCTAGCAAACTGAAGCCTTTTTTTTCTGATGAGTCTCATTAACAAGTGGACATACAATCCACTTAACAGAATATCAGAACCCTGTTGAAAATAATTAACTTTTCACTCAGCAGTGGGTATATTCCCAAATTCTTTAAATTAGCAGTTATTAAACCACTAATTAAGAAACCTGACATTGACCCTTGCCAGTTGTCAAATTATAGGCCAACATCAAAGCTCCCTTTCATCTCTAAGATTCTGGAAAAGATAGTAGCACAGCAACTATGTTCATATATGCATAAGCAAATTGTATCAGTCAGGATTTAGGCCTCATCACAGCACAGAGACAGCACTTGTTAAAGTAGTAAATGACCTCCTATTTGCCTCTGATCAGGGTTGCGTCACTATACTTGTGTTACTGGACCTCAGTGCAGCTTTTGACACTATTGATCATAGTATTCTCCTTCACAGATTAGAAAATGTTGTAGGAATTAAGGGCAAGGCCCTCTCCTGGCTCAGATCCTATTTGACTGATCGTTATCAGTTTGTAGATTTAAATGGGGACCACTCTGTATGGTGTAAAGTGGAGTTTGGTGTTATACACAGGGTTCAGTTTTAGGCCCACTGCTTTTTTCTCTTTACATGCATCCTCTGGGCAACATAATTGGTAAGCATGGTATTAGTTTTCATTGTTATGCTGATGACACACAGTTATACGTCTCAGCAAAACCAGCCTACTATAGTTAAGCAATGTGTGCAGGACATAAGCGATTGGATGTTAATTAACTTTCTTCTGCTTAATCCTGATAAGAAGTTCTAGTCATAGGACCACAAGCAGCTAGAAGTAAGCTTTCTGATCACACTGTAACTTTAAATGGCCTTGCTGTTCCATCAAGTGCAACAGTAAAAGACCTTGGTGTGATTATAGATCCCAGCCTTTCATTTGAAGCACATGTAGATAATATTACAAAAGTAGCTTTCTTTCACCTTAGAAATATTGCCAAGGTAAGAAATATAATGTCACTAAACAATACAGAAAAACTAGTTCATGCTTTTATCATCTCTAGGTTGGACTATTGTAACGCCTTACTGTCTGGTTGTTCAACTAGGTGTATAAACAAGCTTCGGTTAGTACAGAATGCAGCAGCGAGAGTCCTCACTAGAATCAGAAGATACGAGCACATCACCCCTATCCTATCTACACTGCATTGGCTCCCTGTGAAATTTCACATCGATTTTAAGATACTACTTTTGACGTATAAAGCATTAAATGGTCTCGCGCCACAGTATTTGAGTAAACTGTTAGTGTCTTACAATCCGCCATGCCTACTTCGGTCAAAGGATGCAGGCTGCTTGTCAGTACCGCGTATTATAAGAACTACAGCAGGGAGCGGAGCTTTTTCCCCAAAGCCCCAAAGTTATGGAATAGTCTTCCTATTAATGTTCGGAACTCAGACACAGTTAGTGTTTAAGTTTAGGCTAAAAACCTATTTATTTATCGCAGCATTTTTGTAAATAGATTAGCCATAAAGGAGCAGATCTGGGGGACTCATGGACATAGAGTATTCTGGTGAACTGGTGGGCTGCCAGTGATCCAGACCCCCTCTGCAGGAGCTGTCTGACTTGTCCTGGTGTTCTGCTTCTGGTTGGAGATCTCATCACATGGAGCCCCGTGTGGTCTGTCTGGGATGCGTGTGGTGACTGGGGATGGTTCCACTTTTCCATGAAGACACTCCTGTCCTCGGCTTTAGTCGCTTGATAGTTCCTGCCTAGAGTTTCCTATAGTCTACCTGAGCCTCCAATAACGAACTGGATTCAATTTTAACTTGATCACATCACCTGTTATGCTGAACTTCCAATCTCATACAGTAGATTGCAGTTCAGATCAATCAGATTGAGTGCAGATCAATCCCGGCTAACCGTTTTACCCAAATGAGGATGGGTTCCTTGTTGAGTCTGGTTCCTCTCAAGGTTTCTTCCTATTACCATCTCAGGGAGTTTTTCCTTGCCACTGTCGCCATCGTCGTTGACTTGCTCATCAGGGAGAGTCTTAGCATTTTGATTCATACATGTTCACTTCTCATACAAACTTGTATAATTATTTTGATTGTGTAAAGCTGCTTTGCGACAATATAAATTGTTAAAAGCGCTATACAAATCAAATTGCATTGCACTGCATTGAATTAAATTCAATTGCATTAAGACGGCACGGTGGTGTAGTGGTTAGCACTGTCACCTTGCATTGCCAGGGTCTGGGTTCGATCCCCGGCCAGGCTCGATTCCTGTCTCTGTGTGCATGGAGTTTGCATGTTCTCCCCGTGCTTGGTGGGTTTCCTCCGGGTTTTTGTGTATGGAAATGCTCTTACTTTCACTATTAAACATTAACAGCTCTTGTTGATACTGGGGATTTCTTTTCACCTTGCAACTTTACAAAGTATTTAAGCGATCTCTGTTCCTTATTTTGTTTCCAACCACATTTCTTTAGCGAAGTTGGCAGTTCATCAGTATCCTACAAGTATTAATAATGTTTTCAACAGCTCTTTACTTAATTCCAATCATTTCAAATCTCCATATTTGTTGTCTTGGCTTGATGCAGGACAATAATTTGAACCTTTTGAATTCACCTTTTGGTGATTTCTTTTTGTTGTTAAATCATGTTTGTTTCCATATTTATTTATTTTTTACTTAACCTAGCATTGGCAATACAAATGACCATATTTGTCGTGCAAATAAAGCACCCTTTGAATCTTGAATTGTAAAACCTTATACCCAAAGGTAACTTAAACTAAAGATTTGACCAAACCAAAAAATGGATCATGGCTTCACTCTTTAAATGCACTACTTTTAATAAGAAATAATGCCATGTACATCCTATGTAGTGTGTGGAATAGGAAAGTTTTCAAACAATATGTAATATTTTGACCAAGTAAACATTTTTTCAGTTTTCTGGTGTCTGTGTTTCTGTGCTTTTTGAATTTTTAGTTTCACTTTACTATACATACTTTATTATACATTAACAACTGGAGAAAAAACTTATCCAAGCGTTATGCGCTAAAATGCTCCCCTGCCACGGATTGCCCCCACATATATTACAACATAATTTTACATCCTAATTATGATCAAATAATATATATAATATGATTATTATAATGAGCCCTTGTCACATGACCTTGCCTTAGTAAACAGAAAGTAAATATTGGCATATTAAATGCATTTTTGAA
Source organism: Clarias macrocephalus (assembly GCA_011419295.1). NCBI lineage: Eukaryota > Metazoa > Chordata > Actinopteri > Siluriformes > Clariidae > Clarias > Clarias macrocephalus. The sequence continues at coordinate 1,464 of JAAGKR010008717.1, read as the reverse complement.
AATAAAGTCTATATTGCCAAAAGTATTCACTCACCCATTCAAATCAACGAATTCAGGTGTTCTATTCACTTCCATGGTTATAGGTGTATAAAATCAAACACACCTGCAGAACGCTTCTACAAACATTTTTGAAACAATGGGTCGCGCTCAGGCGCTCAGTGAATTCCAGCATGGTACCGTTATGAAACTCAACCTGTACAATAAGTTCAGTTGTAAAATTTCCTCGCTACGAAATATTTCACAGTCAACTGCTGATGTTTTTTTTTATTGTGTAAAGCTGCTTTGCGACAATGACAATGGGTAAAGCACTATACAAATAAAATGTAATTGAAATAAACTGTTAGTGGTATTATAACAAAGTGGAAGTGATTGAGAACAACAGCAACTCAGTCACAAAGTGGTAGGCCATGTAAAAATAACAGAGCGGGGTCATCAAATGCTTAGACTCATAGTGCATATAGAGCGCCATCTTTCTGCAAAGTCAATAACTGTCATGCGCACTCCTAACGCGGCCGGCACGAGGACCCGGAAGTAAGACGGTCGCGATTCAGGAAGCATAAAAGGAGACAAGATGGCGCATTACATCGCTCAGTCATTGAGTTGCCCATGCTATCGCCGACGCTCTGTTCGCCTAATCGTGAGTACTCACCTTCTTGGGTTTCGCTTTCGATTGAGTGTGTGTTATTAGAACGCGGGTTTATTTGTGTAAGCTCTTGCTCTCGTTCCGAGAGAGTTCTAAGAATAAACAGCGTGGTTATCCTGCCTACTCGCGCTATTTCCGCGTTTGGGTTTACCATCTACGCTACAGGGCTAACTGCTAGTCTTCTGGTCCGTCTCCGTGTGTTCGTGACAGAATGACTGAGCCAACAGCAGTAAACCCAGCGGATTACGCTCACCTCTGCGATGTGGTTGACCAGCATGCTAAGTTGATCGATCAGTTCAGTAGTGAAGTCGCGGTCCTCCGCCAAGGCCTCCAAGACGTGGCGGAGCTACGGCAGGAGAACGCGACGCTCCGCGGGGCGGTCGCTCAGCCGGCTGCGGCCACGCCCATCGCAGCGGCTGTTGCTCCGCCACCCCCTCCCCCTTCTTCTGATGTCTTCATTGCTTTAACGGACAAATGGGATGGCACAGATGGGAAGTGCAGTGTTTTTTTAACCGCATTGGATCTAGTGTTTGAGTTTAATTCCACCAAATACTCCACAGACCGATTGCGCGTTGCTCTTCTCGTTTCGTTGCTATCCGGGCAGGCAGCTGAGTGGGCCACGGCGGTCCTACGTTCTGATTCAGATGTAGCCTACTCTTATACAGAGTTCACACGCCAGCTAAAACTCACCTTTGAACATCCTGCTGCTGAGGTGGAGACCGACTCAAAACTATATCATCTGCGGCAGGGTGGCTCGTCCGTGAGCCGCTACACGGCGGATTTCCGAACTCTCGCCGTCCAAACCGACTGGGGAGACTCCG
>JAAGKR010008716.1:0-29953 GCA_011419295.1 Clarias macrocephalus | reverse complement strand
AAAAGTACACCATGTTGTATATTAATAAATTAATTCTTGCAATCTATGGTGAATGTGTAAAAATGTCAACCAAAAAAACTGAAAGAGAGAAAAAAAAATAAAAACACTTCAGGAGATGATGTTATGACACTCCACTGTCGTTGCTTATTGTTCTAGAACAGCACGACTCTAAGTGCTTTATTCCTTACCGTTTCCCAACTGCTTGTGCCAAGGGTGCACAAACTTTTGCCCTTCAGATATAAAGAAAGTGAATGAGCAGGAAAAGAGAGCGCGAGAGAGAGCGAGAGATGGGGATGAGTGTGAGATAAGGAAGGAGTGAAACAGAGAAATGATTAAAATGAGTTAATGAGTTTCCGTGACACAGGTTGACAGCTGGGGGGGAAAAACTTCTGGGTCAAACAGAAAGTGTGTAGTGAGGAGTTTCACATAAACAACAACAAGAATAAGGACGGGGAAAAATCCCTTCATCTGAAATTAATCATGTCGGTCAGGTGTGAGAAGCGCGCCTTTCTGAGCTGATGAAGGCGGAAAACGCGAGCGGGGGAAAAACTCGGTGAGTGATTTTTAGTAAGTGATCCACCGCGAGTCATCTGCTGGAGTTCAACGGCAGGACAGAATGATATTTCAGAAAGTATAACTTGATCTTCTTGGGTATTTCTTACAGGATTTACACTGCAGGATTCATGTGGCTGGAACTTTCCTCCACATAGCAAGTATACAAGCGCCATCTAGTGCATGGTAATGGTAATGCGGCATCTATCTGAGAAATTTCTGAGTGAGGCTACTTCAGGTCATCGTGAAGGAACATGTTAGAAAGTGGAGAGTATAAATCACGGCCGGGGCCATAGCGTCCTGTCTGTCTGACGCTAGTGACCATGTTTATATACACAGAAACACACATACACGCACGTACGTTACAGAAGGGGTACATACCGACAGCTCTGAAGAGGCACGCACCGTCTTCCTTCATTTTTTTAATCACAAATCCTTTCTTTTCCCTAAGTGCTTTCTCGAACCAGTGCTCCTGCTGCAGAGAGAGAGAGAGAGAGAGAGAGAGAAATGAAGTGAGAAAGCAAGAGGTGGAAGATAAAAAGAGTAAAAAGGGGAGCGAAAGAGATGGGTAAGAGATGAAGACAAAATTTTAAAAAATGGAGTTAAGAGGGAGGGAAAAAAAGGAGATGAAGTGAGACAGAAAAGAAAGGACAGAGGGGAGAAGAGAGATTAGGACAAAGTGAGAGAGTAAATAAAGAGAGAAAGGGAAAGGGGGGAGAGAGAGAGAGAGAAAGAGAGAGAGAGAGAAACAGGTAAGAGAGAGACATGGAGGCATCGTGAGAAAAACAGAGAGGGAGATGAGAACAAGAAGAAAAAAAGGGAACAGAGAGAGAAGAAACATTACATTTCAATAGAGAACCTCATGTAAAATGATATACATTCTGGGCCGGAGAGCCAAAACCTTTTAATTCACCACTAATCAAATCATTTCAATTGTTAGAGAAAATATGCGTCGCACAATGATTTACTGAGACACCTGTCGATCTCTCAATCTCACCCCAGAGAGGTCAGAAGAGACCTGAAAGAAGAGATTAGAAACTCAGCACACAAAGAGCCTGAAAATCATCACACTGTGAAAAGAAAACTAGCGCCCTCTGGTGTTCTACAGAGGGTGTAGCAGCTGTTCCAAACAGCAACAAAGCAAGTGAGACAAAACAAAACAACAACAACAAAAAAAAAACACATAAATGTCACCTTCTGTCAGAACATGGTTACATTTTAACATCGCAATATGTTGGAACTTTACGTCATAGAAAAGAGCAGTCTATAAAAAAATTAATAAAACCTTGCGTTGTGTTTCTTTGCTCTTCTGATGGCTTCACAAAGTTAATCTGATGCCTGAATGACTTCCACTGACAAATCTGCAATTTTATCTACCAAACAATATCTTAGGCTAAACCCAGTGCATACGGCGAGACGGGCCTTGGCAGCTGGTACCGATGACAAGAAGACTGAGGAAGAGTGGAACCTTGTACATGCACTGTAAGATGCTTGGAAATAACAGTTATGCTCTATATAAGAAATTTAATAATTATAGCCGCGTTCCTTTTGAGATCTCCTGAAACATGGAGAAGTTGCAACATGCGCCTTTTAACATCGCTTCTACACCAACATCACCCTCATTTTTTAAAATAAGTTGTAATGTTATTTGTTTAAGCACGGATAACAATTTGAAAAGTACGTACATTTTCCACACAGACACAGACCCATTCATACTGTACACCTACATTATTATTACCCTTATTATCTTATCTATTCCAAATAAAACTAAAGTCTAATTTTTGCCGCATCTTTTTTTTTTCATTATTTATCGTTAGCTACCAACTCGGCCCGTGCTGCTGAAATCCTACCTCCAGCTTTGGCGGACTGTTTTCTTGCACGTCATCGCATGAGCTCATGTTGTGAACTAATCAGCGCAGTGGTTTTGTTTTTATTGGTTCTCTGGCACGACGCAGGATAATGATTGGATGTTCGGGTGATTACATATGCATGTACAATTTCATTTCATTTTGGGTTGTGTCGAGACTTTTGCACAGTCTTGTACATCGGTGAATGTGGTGCTCGTACCCCTGGACAAAACCATTATCGAACTGATCCGTAAAATATTGAATCTAAAAACTTACACAGTGGACCTCACTGTGTCTGATAAAGCAACTAACAGGTTAACGCCTGCATGCTGCATCCGACACGCACCTATGAATGAAGAGTATCCGATTCGCCAACCAAATCCGATTTCTTTTCTTCTTTTTTTTTGTTAGACTGTATGTAATGTGACCTGTAGCTGACAATAATCTGAACACATCACCTGTCGAATCTGACCTGCGACGCGTGAAGGAACACATGATGTCTTCAGGCTCTCCGCAAAATAATAAAAATAAATAATTGCCCAGGCAGTTCTTTGGTTTGCATCCTTCATTTCTCAGGGTTTTGCTTATAAAAGCTCAGCGTTCCTTTGTCGGTGTGGTCAGGTTCCCTGTAGCCACGTTACACCAACAACAGTCTAAACATTTATACGGTCTGATGTTTTTTGGACATCACTGGACTGTTGTTGAACACCTACATTATTTTATTTATATATTATTATTATTATTATTATTATTATTATTATTAAGATGATCATTTTTTTTATTTATCTATGAAGAATAAAACGTTCTCAGTGTACCTTGTGGTTTTAGTTTGCGACTAGCTTTCATTCAGACAGCCGACACAAAATTTTATTTAATAATAATAATAATGTAATATATTTTTTAAAAAGTGAGCTTTAATCCTTTGATAGACGACTCTCCCCGCTCCGGTGTGTCTGTCTGCTGGTCCGAGAGCACACGAGCATGTGATGCGAGTACAGGAGGGCTGCGCTCAATCAAAGTTCTTCGGTACGGTCATTGCTATTAGATAAAGCTAGCAAAGCAGACCCTTTGGTCCGTTCTGCGCCAACATTCCGATCGGACCGCACCAGAGTGCGTGTGGCGGCGGACTGAGACCTGCCTTTTCACCAAGTGGTCTTTTTTTTTTTTTTTTTTTTTAGTTCAAGCGAACTGCACTAACAGAGCAACCGCACCATAATCCGTTTTAATCGGAGCAAACACGCCGAGTGTGAACACATCGATAGAGTGAAGAGTTACTCCTGGTCACAAAAACTTCTTAGAGTGTCCCATAGACTGGTGGGTGTTTCCGGAGAATTCTCTTTGAAATTAAAAGTGTAGATCCTAGTAAAGATAAAAGTTACCCATGAAGAATCAACACGCAATAAAGGAGCATCTGAGCTGGAGCAGCAGTTAGAGAGTTTTAAGAGCCTTTAAGTTTCTTCTAAGAAGAAAAATAGCGGATGAAGATGAAGTACTTGCTCTCGTGTTTGCTACACACAACCCAACCTCCGGCACTTACACTTACACACACGCCAGCAATCACAATAACCGAGCCATTTTACTACAGTTACAGATTAAGCACAAAAACGACCAGCACGGCTAATTAACTGAAAATGAATTAAAGCAGATAATACGTGTGTGATTTGGGTACATGTCTGTTATTTCAACCCGACCCGGAAAAACTCACGATGTACATTATCCGCACTAGACCAGGCTGATGAATGTGACGACGGAGCACACTGACAGCACACAGCGAGGGCACAGAAGAGAACTTTTCTCTTTGTTCCCGGCTCTCAGAGGAGGCAGGATCTAATTAAATATAGCTCGTACGTGAAAAAAAAAAATAAAATAGGCTAAATGAATTGTTCCAGACTTGACAAAAAACAGAGTTTTCGCACCAGTAAGTGCTGTGCAAACAAAAGCTACGGATACCATTTAGGGTAAAAAGTGAGGCTCTAATAATAAATCTGTGTGCTCATGAGGTATGTGTGACTGTGTGATGACAGAACGAGAGTGACAGAAAGGAATTAAAACAATTTTTAAAAAAATAAAGTTATAATTAGCCCAACAACGGATAGACTTGTCAGGCACTCGCCCACGCGCAACCAACAATATTACCTGAACCCGGCTGACCCCATGGTATGTTCACGGGTTCTGAACACGGATCTACCTGCGCATCACCAGCACGCTGTTCAGACTGGCATGACTACTTTTAGGAGGAGGAGTTTTTTCTCAACATTCCTAAAGTAGAAGATCACTCCTATGTCCACGAAAACGTAGGAGAGCCCTGGGGGTGTCCTAACTGGTTAGGAGTGGCGAGGAAATGGCATTCGGGCAGAGACGTTTTAGTAACAATGTGCGACACCGAGTTTAATATATATAAACATTGCATGCAGTATGCAGCTGGTACGTTAAGAGCATGTCGTATGCTGTCTCCACAGGTGACTGATACTTTACGTTTATATATTTTTTTTAGTAACAGCAGAGATGCGGCTTTGACGGCCACAATGTCGGGAATAATAAATCAAACTTTGCTCTTACAGCCCCCTAGACGATGCTCAGATTTACACATTTCTCCACCACGTGGCGTGAAATCAAAACAAAAACAAGCTGCTCATGGAGTTGTGATCATCTATGGCACAAACATTAAATAAATAATGCATTAATATAACATCATTCGAGTATGCAACTCGTTTTTTTCCCTTGAGATTCTCGATTACAAGCATCATTCATTAACAGTAGGGCAGAATTTAGCTTTTTCTTTCTTTTCGAAATCATTTTGATCAGATTATGACAGTCCTACACAGCTCTATTATAGGGCTTTTAAACAGTTGTGACTGGAGCAGCTTGATTAGGATGACGTCATGCACCCGACTCAAACATGAGTTTTGTCTGTGTGCATAAAGCTTTCACACAACTGCCGGCGATTTCACCATTTTGCTTTTCCACCCCTTAAAACTACAAACCTGTTAAAACTACAACCACTATAATGTGAAGCCTATTTTGCGTTTCTCCGTGTCATTAACGGTGACGTCACATGCTTTCCTTGGCGCAGTCCTACTCCTCGCTAAAAAAAATTTTTTAATACAAAAACTTTAAAAAGGAGTAGGAAGCTTCATGAAGAACTTTTACGTCCTACACCTAGCTAGGAATATTTTCGGTCCTGAAAGTTCTTTTGAGTGAGATTCCTAGGAGTGACTCTGAAGACGCTTAGTTAATACGGGCCCGGATCTGAGTCACTTTGATGAACGGCGTCAATGTAGACAAAGCAAAAATCCAAACAGTTTTCTCAATAATAGAGTAATTAATTATTTTTCCCCCTCAGTCCATTTAAACAGTTCTAGTGACAATTGTGTGCAACGAATTAATGAAACATAAATATAGTGAAAACAAGCAGAAATTCAAAGAAAAGCATTACCTCTTGTGGTGTACAAGTTTAAAGATATGTACTCTACAGCGAAATACGCTGCACAACAAACATTATCAAATCAGTTAATCTTTAACTTTCATTTTTAAGCAGTTAAATTCTTCACAAAAATGAGTTTTAACAATCAATTATTAAAATCTCGTCCATACCTGCGATTAAGTCTAATTTTTCCTGCTTGCCACACAAAAATGATAGAAAGATATTATACTGTGGTTTCAATTCATCCAGCTTCTCATTTAGCCTTTCTAGAGAAATCACAAAGAGATCGAAGCTAGCATGAAGCACACCACGTGGCAACGTAAACCAACAAAGCAATCAACAAACTATAAAAGCCTTGCTAGTGTGAACACAAGGTGACAACCGGGCTGATAGCATAACCCCTGTCCAAATAATATCTAGTAAACTTTTAACCCTATTTCAGGCTACAGTGAGAACGAGTACTCAAAATAAGGCTTATGAAGCGTAAGCAGTGGGTTTGTGTTTTATGTTTAGTATTTAGCTATAGTGGTGGAAAACACAACGTCTATACTAACAACAACAACAACAAAAAACTGTTTATTATTGAGGTCTAATAGTTGTTAGACTGTTTTAAACGGGTTTAACAGAGACGTCAAAGACAAAACTATTGGGTGTAGAGAATAATAATCATTCTTGATGCTCTGTGTCTCAATGTGGATGCGAAAATCTGTTCTGTTCAGGAGCGAATATACATTTCACTATATACATATATTACTGTAGAATAAACACAGAAATAAAATATTTACTTATATTTTGTTTTTATTTAGTTGTTGTTTGGTTTTTACAAAAATCGTGCTGACCCAGTATGTGTGTGTGTGTTTGACATTTATTTTACACATGAACTGGTGGCTTTAAAAGTGTCATTATTTTTAATTCACATTATCTGTCAATCTATCATTAAAATGAACCCATTCTATCTATGTTCAACAGCTTAATGTCATCCACTTTAAGGCTTCTAAAATAAAGAAAATCTTTTTTTTTTTTTTTTACAAAAGAAGTGAAAGTTCTGTCTAGACAGCTTTTTATTTTATTTTTTTTTTACTTGAGTGTAATAAATGTTTTGGTTGGGGGGGAGAATAAAAATAAAAGAGAGAAAGTCGTGATCTCAATTCCCATAGAGAAGAATCATGATTCACATTTTGGGAAGGATCGTGTGGCCGTCGAGTGTGTGTGTGTGTGTGTGTGTAAATGGATTTTATAGTCAAACAGGTGATTATAGTGTCCTCGACATGCCCGTCTATCCATCCATCTGTAAAACAAGCCCACGCTTCCAGAGTACAGGTGAAGCCGTAACCCTGCCTGGAGTGACAGGAGGTCCATTACAGTGACCCCCAGACACTTCATTACGTGTCTCAAATTATTATTTTGTTTAAAAAACATATTTATTAGCTAAATTACGCCATGCTCTAAACTTTATTTAAACCCTAAAACCTGTCTGCTACGCAATAAAACCGTGCAAACGTCAGAAGTCAGCGTTTCTTGCTAGCTATAAACAATGCTAGCTCATTCAGATGGAGTTCAGCAGTGCTAAGCTAAAACAACAACGCTAATTTATTTGTTACTTTCTCTATATATACACATACAAATATATTTCTTTTTCCAATCAGGTGTCCAATAGCACATTGATAAAGTTATGTAAAGAACGATTAAATGTCCCAGGTTGTTTTGTATTTTTGTTGTTTTTAACATCCATGGCTGTAGTTCATTAGCTAGCTAACTAGTTAGCTCCATGAGTGTGTGTGTGTGTGTGTGTGTGTACCTGTTCAACCGTTGCCGGATCTTCTGACTGCAGTCTGGACGCGTTCTCGTACTCATCCTCGCTGTTGTACCCGGCGCCTTCCTCTGGATCCGAGCTCGGCCCGACCCCGCCGCCTCCCGACACCCCGGGTCCGGTGCCTCCGCCGGCTACTCCGCCGGTGCAGGTCGCCTGACGCCGCCTCTTGCTGAGCCCCGGGCCGGAGCAGCAGCTCCCTATCCCGATCCCGACAGCACCCCCGCATCCTACACCACCCGTGAGCTCTCCGCGGACCCCGGAGATCCCGCTCCCGTCTCCCGGCCCAGCCGGGGAACCCGAACCCACGGGCGGAGGCGAGGCCTGCTGCGGCCGCGAGCTCGACTCGTTTCGCCTGTCCTCCCTGGACGAAGGCGGAGCGGCTTGGTACGACCACGGCGGCGGAGAAGCTCTGGGCCTGGCGCCCGTCCGCACGGCATGGGAATGCGGGTGGGGATGCGGGTGCTGGTCGGATCCACTCCGTCGGTCCGGTTCGTCGGTGTGATCGGAAACGCCAACGGACGAGCTCGGCTTCTTCTTGGGCAGAATCGTCATGTTGGCTAGCTTAGCTGTCTATTTAAAGCAAGATTGGGGTCGGGGGGGGTGGGGAGGACGGGGAAGGGGGCGCGCGAGTCCGCCGTTTAAACGTTTCGATCGCGAGACAACCGGAGCGACTTCTTCTTTTTTATTTCTCCGCGCGCGCGCCTTTAAACTTTTTCTTTAAACCGAAAAGCTGCGAACGGCGTTTTATTCTCTCTAACGTTGAAAGGCGACGCTGCTGGAAACAAAAACAAAGCCGCTGCCGCCGCTTCCCGTCCGCCGTCCGCTCTCCACTTTCCACAAAACATCAACACACACACGGGTGACGGAACGCCTACGTCACTTCCTTTTTGCACATGTTTTTTTTTTCTTCTTCTTCTTTCCCTTATCTCCTTAGTGTCCCCTAGGCAACGTCCACAATTTCATACTGGCGTACTAAACAGTACACTATCCGCGCGCTATCACCCATGGCAAGGGGCATTTTGATGCGCTAAAAGCACCCCAATTAGATTGACTCCTCCCAAACACACACTTATAATTGTCACTATTATATATATATACACATCTTTATTATGATCAAATCAAAAATTATATGCCTATTACAGTGAGTCCCAGTCACGTGACCATTAATCGAGCCAATTAATGCAAAGTTGCCATACTTGTTTATATAGAATATAAATTTTACAGTATTTGGATGGCACAGTGGTTTAATGGAGAGCGCTGTCACCTTGCAACTCCAGGTTACGGGTTTGATTCCTGTATGCATGTTCTCTTTCCTCTGGGTAGTCCGGTTTCACCCCACAGTTGAAAGACTATATATAGTAGCAGCCGATATATATCTATATCTATATTCATACTGTAATATATTTACATATGTGATAATACTGTATTCATTCCAAACATATTCTACCGAATAAACAGTATGCAGGATCAGAAGCTGTAAATGTCTTTCATCGCATACTAATACATCAAGAAGTATGCGAACCTGTAAACTCATACAAGCAGAGTAGATAGTATAGATTTTGGATGTACACATTTTGTTATCCTTCATACTACTACTACTAATTACATAGGGTTAATAGGGTTACTCTACCAGTCAAAAGTTTGGTCACACCTTCTAATTCCATGGTCTTTTCTGGTTTTTATTTCTTTCTACACTGCAACAATCTCCTTCAAACAATTAATGCTGAGTCGCACCTGCTATTCGTGATCTGTAAAGCCTTCATAAGGGTGCTGTTTGTTTTGCTGATTTTTGAGGCTGGTGACTCTAAATGAACTTCTCCTCTGCAGCAGAGGTAAGTTTTGGTCTGAATTTCCTGGGAAGTTCTTCATGAGAGACAGTTTCATCATGGAGCTTGATGGGTTTTGCAAATGCCTTTGAGAATACTGTTCTTACAAGAACTGTTCCAGAACAGCTGACCTTTGTGTCTTAAAATAATAACTGACTGTTGTTGTTTTTGTTGCCGTTACTTAATTACCTAATGTCATATGTGTTATTTCATAATAATCTATTTTATAGAATTAGATAGATAGATAGATAGATAGATAGATAGATAGATAGATAGATAGATTCTTGTCATTACACATGGTACAAGTTTCAGCCCCAATGTGACATAATAAAAACAGAATAAAAGATCAATTACAGAAGAGTACAGATGTTACACATTATAATCAGATAGTACAATAAAATAGGTATATAAAAAGCAGCTGAAATATTACACTTAAAAATATTGCACATTTAAACAATGTGATCAGACAGTAATATTGTATAGAAGTATAATATAAAATAAAATAAGCAGCTGGGATGTTGTAATATTCTGCTTCGCTACAAGTAAATATTTTAATTGTATTTTTATACAATATACCAAAATGGTACTTTACTCCATTTAATTTAATTAAATTAATGTGAGCTTATAGGTAATCCAAAAAAAACAACAACCCTACTTTAATCATGATAAACTAGTTTAATTTACTTAACCAAAATATTTTAATCTCTCTCTCTCTTAATCGTTCTTTGTAGTGCTTATCCTATACTGGGTCATCTGGAGAAAATTGCTGGGACCTAGGGGCACAATGTGAGGGACACCATGGACAGGGTGCCAATCTATCGCAGGACACACAAGCACACACTCAGAGAAAACCCAGCAAGCACGGGGAGGACATGCAAACTCCACACACACACACACACACACATTCAGATATTCAGTGAGTTTATTTAACACATTGTTAAGGAGAGACTGCAGTAAAGTCATTGCTTATATGCTGGTCTCATCGAATATACATTCAGTTGTTTCAATGACTTTGAATTTTTGTGTGTAGTAGTTCTTATGTTTAAAGGTAATGATAAGACCCCTATGATCTCCCTCTGTTTGTATCGGTGGATCGGAAGGGACAGTTTGCAAAGAGCAGCTGAATCAGTTACTGACTGTACAAGCCTGAGGTTCCTGTTTTGACAAATATCACCAATAATATTCTTAGATACAAAGTGCTTTTTTATGAGAAACGCATCAAGAGCTGTGTGAGGAAAATGAAAAATAATTTCAAACTTTAATAAAAGTGCTGCAAAATTCTGCTCTTTTGTTATTTATACATACATTTTCATGGCCTTCATGGTGAACGTATTAGTTCGTTGCTCAACGCTGAATCGCGTATTCAAACGTTCAACGGGACATTCTTGTTACAACCTTACTCAAATTACCCCAGGATTTTCCAGTCCTTGGGGAAAAAAAACGAAGCTTACTGTTTTTATGCAATTTTAACGCTCTGTAAATGTTAGTTTTGTGAATGCACAGTCCCGAAATGGTCACATATTATACTCCTTTTTGAAGAAGTTTCATAGAGGTCTCCAAAATATGTCTGTTAATTTTCCAGCTAAAATACAACTCGGATGCATCCTGACTGCTTGATTTTTCTTGTCCTACACTAATTTTTCAAACGCATTGTTTCAGGGTCTGCAGCTTTAAATGGACTGTCCTGAACACCCCTGCGAGGAAGCTAATCCGAGCTAATCAGAATGCAAGGAGTGGGAACGACTGTGTTCAGGACCTTATATTGTATTTCCCATCCACTCGCCCACTCACTCTTTCTCCACCGTTCATCCTGTTCAGAGTCAAGGGAAGCCTCGAACCTATCCCAGGGGACTTAGGGCCCAAGGTGGGGTACACCCAGGATGGGAGTACAGGGATCACAAGCACACACACACACATACAATTTGGAAACGCCAGTTAGCCAAATCTACATGTCTTTGGAGAAACCAACCAAGCACAGGGAGAACATGAAAACTCAACGCACACAGACCCAAAGTGGGACTTGAACCTTCAACCCTGGAAGAGCGACGCCACAGTGCTAACCGCTATGCCACCTGTTGTTGTTGTTGTTATTATTATTATTATTATTATTATTATTATTATTATGAGATTCGAGCCATTGAACGAGGAGGTGTGAAACCAGTGCAAACCATTTAAAGTGATGGTTTTAAATGTGACCACTTAACTTAAAGTGATGCCAGACATAAACTTACCCATATAAAAGTTTAAAGATTTTCAGAGCAAACATGGACAGAAAAAGATTAAAAAAAAAAAAAAAAACAGCAACTATGCAATCAAAGATGCTTACAAATTATTTTCATGTACTTAACTAAAAGTACACATTTAATTAACAAAAAGGGTGTTAATTGCACGAGCTATCATTCATTTAAAGTTTTGCATGACCTTGTTAAGTGGTTCGGTTTGTTGTGAAGAACGACTGCCTTTAGCTAGTAATTAAAAAAATTCCTGAGGCGTGAAATTCACAAGTGCATGATGTGTGACAGTGTAAAGTAATGCAGAAAAAAAGAATTTAAGGGGAAAACAGTGAGATGGAGGTAAGGAAGAACTCTCAGCGACGTTTCCCGTGGGACCAAACCATGCAACATTCAACCTTCTGCAACTGACCAGGACCGCGCCCTCGGCTTGCTCATCAGGAACAATCTGATCATTTTGATTTATACCTATTATCTCACACATTTCATACTAATTTCCCTAATTTACTTTTCATTCGTTAAAGCTGCTTTGAGAGAATGACAACTGTTAAAAGCCTTATATAAATAAACTTGGAGTCAGTGATTCTCCACTCTTCATGTCTTTGGCTGACAAAAACTGGAATCCAGGATGCCTTTCTGCTGTTCCCCATCTGCCTGAGGCTCAGGGGTGAACATTGTTATTCATTTTACATCACTTAATAACGATAATATTCACCTCTTCTAGGTTTCACGCATCGTAAGAAATCTATATTTTAATACCTAAAATAAAAACAGCATCATGAACCATCACATTTAATTTGGGAGATTTCAGAACAAACATCTGCTTGCCAAAACACAACAGCACTGTATATCAGTTAGCCGCAGTTTGTTGGCTCAAGCCCACGTTAACTAGCAGTAATGAAAGACTGAAACACAACACTACCGGTTCAAGGGCCATGTCCAAGGGCCCAACCAGCTCTACAGTCCAAATCACTCAAATCCCACATACTGATATCCTTAACCTGACCAGTGGGGTAGGGTTAAAAATCTTTGGCAAATAAAAATCTAAAAAGTGTGCCGTGCATTTGTGTTCACCCCCCCCCCCCCACCCCTTCTGATCCCCCTAATTAAAATCCAGTGGAACCAACTACCTTCAGAAGTCATTTAATTACTCAGTAGAGTCCAGCTGTGTGTAATTTATTCTCAGTATAAACACAGCTGTTCTGTGAAGCCCTCAGAGGTTTGTTAGAGAACATTAGTGGACAAACAGCATCATGAGGACAGGTCAGGGGGAAGGTTGTGGAGAAGTTTAAAGCAGGGTTAGGGTATGAAAAAATATCCCAAGCTTTGAACATCTCACTGAGCAAACTGCTCAATGCAGTGCATCATCAGAAGGAAAATGGAAATACTATGGCACAACTGCAAACCTACAGTACCAGTACATGGCCAATACAAGCAGCCATGGGAACTCTGGAGGAGCTGCAGAGATCCACAGCTCAGGTGTTGTTGGGATGCTTTTCTTCAGCTACAGGGAAGCTGGTCAGAGTTGTTGGGAAGATGGATGGAGTTACATACATGGCAATCTTAGAAGTCTGCAAAAGACTCGATACTGGGGCTTAAGCTTCCAGCAGGACAACGATCCCTAACATACAGCCAGGGCTACAATGGAAGGGTTTAGATCAAAGCATTTTCATGTGTTAGAACGGCCTAGTCAAAGACCTAAATCCAACTAAGAATCTGTGGCAAGACTTGAAACCTGCTGTTTACACTTTATACGTTCTCCATCCAATCTGACTAAGCCTGAGATATTTGGCAAAGAAGAATGGGCAAATATTTGATTCTCTAGATTTGCAAAGCTGGTAGCGAAAGGTGGTATTGACTCAGAACAGCTGAATATAAATGCACGGCGGACCTTTCAGATATTTATTTGTAAAAATAGTTTTAAACCGTTTATCATTTTCCGTTGCACTTTACAATCATGAATCATGTGCCACGTCATGTTAGTCCATCACATGAAATCCCAATTAAATACATTTACGTCTGTGGATGTGACGTGACAAAATGTGCACTGAAGCTCTCGTCCCGTATCTGCATGATTTTTGCCACATAATAACATAAAAGGCATGGGTGTCGATGTTCCTATTAAAATGGTTGGTGAGTTTATATACAGAAAGTATGCAAAGTATTTCGAGACACGTTACAGGTTATTCTTTTTTATTTGTTCATTTTTTAAAATTACATCTTAGTCTAGTTTCTCTTTCATTGCTTATGTTTGTACTTGTGCTCACATTATTCTTTTTTTCTTTGACTAATTCTTCCATTTTTTCCTGCTGGCAGCATGGTGGCCTCGCACCTCCAGGGTTTGGGGTTTAACTCTCGCCTTCGGTCTGTGTGGTTTGCATGTACTCCCTGTGCTTTGGGTTTACTGAAAACCTCAAATAACCCCATCTGAGATGCACAACCATGTCATTATGTTTTTGGCAGGTAAGGGCCTTGTCCAAGGGCCCAACAGTAACAGGTTGGCAGTGATGGGATTTGAACTCACAACCTTCTAAGTGGTTCTACAGTCAAAATCACTCAAATTCTGAATATTCTGATATTCTCACCACGTCCAGATAAATAAATGAATGCATGAACTGAAGCTCTTGACCTACATCTGCATGATTTTTGCTGCCACATGAGTTTTTAGAGAGACTGTTAATTAAAACATATATGTATAAATTACTTTCTCTTAATCTAGTACATCATGACCATTTATGTTTGACTTTTCTCTTTTGTTTACATTATTCATTTTCATTTTTTCAATTCTTCCATTTTCCTCCATAATTTGATGCTGGTGACACGGTGGCCTCGCACCTCCAGGGTTAGGGGTTTGAATCTCGCCAGAGTTCGCACGTAGGTAGGTCCCTGTGCTTGGTTTCCTCAAGGTCCTCCGGTTTCCTCCCACAGTACAAAGACATGCATTGTCAGGTGATCAGTGTTTCCAGGGTGTGTGATTGTGTCATGTGATTCAAGCGGTTAAGACCCTTAATGAATGTGGTTCTGCTTGTCCAGAACTACATACAGTACAGCACTGTATTACTACTGCATATGTAATATTACTGTATATTAGACAATAATACACTGCACTTAATGCATGGATTCTTAAATGAAAAAAAATATTATTATGAGAATAAAAGCTGTAATTTCTTCAGGTTCTTGTGTGGAAGATGAAAATGCATAAAGTTACTTTATTTAATGTTCATTTTTGCCAACACTTATACACTCGTTTTTAAAACAAGACACTACAACAATAAAGACGCAACAACAATTCTGTGATACTGGTGTTTATTTCTTTTTTGTGTGCGTGTGTGTTTCTTCTTACACTCACTCTTTTTCTACCGAGCACTGACCGACACGCTTTAAGAGTGTAAAATTAATTCAGCGCTATCTGGAAATATAACAATAATCTCAGTCTATTACAAAATACCCTGCTATTTACTGATAGAAAGCAAATGTTCTAGCGTTTCCCCAAAGTTCTCCCACCACCAGAGGGCACGTGAGGAGAGCGATGCACATCAGCCGTCGTTAGGAATGACCAGAGAGGACGCAGCCAGCTGGGGACACGGAACGAAAAAACAGCTTGCTGCCAGAACACACTGCTTTACTGTAAATGTCTGATTGTATATCATTTCTTGAAATAAACAAAGTGAATCCTGTTCATAACGCACAATGTGTTGTTGTTGTTGTTTATATTCAGAGTGGAAACAAAATCAGACAAATATGTAAATATGCATTCTGGGTTTCTTTGATGACGTCTCATCTTTGGTTCAAATAATAATTTAGAATTGACTTTCCATTGTAGGGTGAAATGTTTATTTATTGCTGCAGAGGCTAATCAAACGATGTTGTGTGATGAAATACAAAACAAACAAACAAATGCTCGATCCGTTCTTTATGCGTTCTGTTATCCGGCCTATCGCACAATTAAAAAAAGAAATGAATATTGAAAGTGACATTATACTGTATAATCAGCAATGAAATGACACACGCTGTCGTTAATGAAAATGTCAACCACATAATAAAGTGTCTCTCTACACACACACACACACACACACACACACACACACACACACACACACACACACACACACACACACTAGATTTGAAAAGAAACACTATTTTGGAACAGACTTCTTTGGGAATCGTACTCGTTTTAAGCATTTATTCAGGAATTTTCTAGGAATCGTACTGTAACTTCCTGCACTAAAGAAATCCATAAGAAAAATGATACAGATCTGATTTAAGATGTACAGTAAGATTCGCACCTGGTGCTTCTGGAGTCGGTTGTCTCATGCCATAAAAAAAAATAATAATAAAAAAATAAAAAGGGCTGATATCAAAGCCGTCATGAAGCTCAAACCACTAGATGTCACTGCGTGTGTGAAAATCGATCGCCGAAACGACAAAACTTTCAATTGTGGAAAGAAAAACTATTGAACTGTTGAAGATATCAAGCTGCAGAGGTAGGCGTAGATATCGTGTCCTAGCTTCAGGGGGATTAAACAGCACTAATAGATCAACAATCCCACACGAACAGAGCTAAGGTTGAAGTTTATTTTTTGGGATAAACTCATCCCATGTCATCTCGTCGTCTACACCACGTGTACAGGATGGCGGGCAACCTGGAGCCTATGCCAGGAGACTCGGGGCACGATGCAGGGTTACACACCATCACAGGGCACACACACATGCTCATATATTTGATCGTTTTACGGATGTGTTTTTGGGAACACCAGTTAACCTAATCTGCATGAGTCTGGACTGTGGGAGGAAACCCAGCAATCACAGGGAGAACATGCAAACACCACACGCACAGACTCGAGGTGCGAATCGAACCCGGACCCTGGAGGTGCAAGGAGACAATGCTAACAACTAACCCACTGTGCCGCCATAAACTCATAGCATTAATAAAAAATCTTATAGAATAATATGGATGGATGGATGATGGAAAACACTAAGACAAGCACATTTTCCTGCCTGATCATCAGATTTTTATCCACATTCCCCTGGAGGACAAGTAGAGTAAAGGATGGATACAGCTTATTGTTTCAAATTGTTTGTGTATGCATAAAATCTCTCTCTCTCTCTCTCTCTCTGTACACATTGGGCAGTGGGTGGTGAGCGCTGATTGTGTGTTTTGGGGTGCTTGCACAGGTAATTCCACCACAGGCATGTAACTGACGCATTCCTCACCGATTGTAACAGCAGGCGGTGCCATCATGTACGTCGCACACTACAGGGTGCCAAAACATCACAGCAGCATGAGAATCGGCAGTGAGCTCCATTTGGATATAACGGTAGAACGCAGGCGTCAGGATCTACACATCGGCTGAGCTGCGACTATCCGCTAGTAGTTTTTCGAAATGCACATGATTTATGGCATATCAGCTCATACAGTACAGTATATGAGGCATATACAGTATAATGTGAGCTCGAATTTAATTCAAAAGTATTTAGTGCTACCTGTTAAGTCTGGTCTTTACAATTAAATCTGTAGCTGTTTGCGTCTCTTTTCAACTTTTTCTCAAATATTACAGTAAGTCCTAGTGACGTGACTAATAACTGGTCGGAAACGTTACATAAAATTTTACATATTAAAATATCAAAAGAATTTTTGTATGTATTTTAGGGGATCTGTCATGTTCTACACATTGTTTCAGCGAAACAAATATTTGAATCAGCATTTAAACGTTCAGCTGCTAAAATGATTCTACTTTTTTTTTTTTTTATGATAGATGCTGAATACATCTTTAACTACCAGAATGAAAACAAATAAAACTGACTTTAGCAAAACAAATCTTTCAAATTTTTTTATGCACCTATGTAATAATTTCCTTAATAGTGATGCTACACACCCTCCTGATCCAACTGAGTTTTGAATCCCAACACTAGCCATGGATCTAGCGGGCTAGTTAACGTTTCGCCGTGGTCCTGTGGAGACCCCCTGATGGGAGCAGCTGAAAGAAAGTTATGCTAAAACTTAAAAGTTTGAATGAAATTCATTTCAATTGCTGTTGCATTTTCGGCTGCTCCCATTAAGGGGTCGCAACAGTGGACCGTCCTGACGCAACCCTCCCATTTTATCCAGGCTTGGGAGCGGCACTCCATCCAGTAGCCGGGGATTTGGGCGTCGGGTGGGAATTCAGACTGGGCCTTGCACATGGCAGACGAGAAACATACCACTGAGTCGCCAGTGGCCCAAAATGTTAATCTAAATAAATGAATTAAATAATGCGATTTATAAAATAAAAAAAAGTTAACCTGAAGAAAACCCAAACAGGATCAGCATAATAACGGGTCAGCGCTACAGTTTGTCAGGGTGAAATATCCTCAACAAGCAGAACATTTATTTTTAGTATACTTTGAGAATTTGGTGATTATTTACACTGAAAAAGGGGAGATAATGTATTATAAAAAGCTACGCCTTTCTACTGTGAGCTAAATATGAAATCCTCTGCGCTGGAGTACAGAGCCAAAACTAACAAAATTGTCTCACCATTCAATTATTCATAAACCTTTGTTCTTTGATTTTTTTTATACGTGACAGAAAAGAGGTGTTTTCTACCAAAAAAACAAAACAAAAAAAACACCAGGTTTCCGTGTGAGACCTCATAATTAAGGTGGAAAACGAAATGTAATCTTAAGTAATATTACAAAGATCTACATTCAGAAATACGCATTTCAAAAGTGAGACCCGAAAGTAAAAAGTGAACACAGAATAGTATACAGGAGCTGCGTTGTTGCTGTAGCAATTATTAATTATGCTTGACAGCTAATTAGTTGCAGGTAACAGCGATTTTCGCAACAGCTGGCAGATTAAGTTTGTGAATTCAGTGCAGGTAATAAACATTGGAATGGATACAGAAGGTGTGTGCTTTCCACTGTCTCGCATCTTCGCAGTGATAAAAAAACGAAAAAACAAAAAAGATACTTTCTAACCACTAACTGAAAACCGCATGCAAGAACACCATGCAAGAAATCCAAAATATATGCAATCTTGACTCAACAACCTGTGCAGTGACGACGAGGTTTTGGTTCAGACCCGTGACAGATATTAATGTTTCTATGATTCATAAATGATACAAATAATTAATATATCGTCATGCTTAATGTCAAACTGTTCACAGAAACTTAAGAGATTATTGCAGGGGTGTGGTTTGGCTGGGCACTTTTAAAAATTCTACTCTGTATATAACCACTTCACAACCACGCACGAGTGTGCGCGCGGCTATGGAGGGTTATACGATCTAAAAATACATCTTTCACAATGACATCTTAGTAAGTACCTACGTAAAATTATCATCTATTTACAGCACCATACATACTTTGCTTAAAGTGTCCTTTTCGTATTTCTACACCTCCTATACTGAACTACCACATGTATGTCTTTGAGGTGTCTATCTGTGAGCTTTGAGGGTCAACGGAGCCTTCTTTCTCTTTCTCAGTCTCGTTCTCCCACAGGTTGATGAGCGGTGGGTAGAGCTCGTTGAGGGGAATCGAGGTGGCGTGTTGCATGTACTTCTTCAACGAGTGATGGCAGGACTTCTGCTTAATACGTCTTCCCATGTAAAAGACCAGCAGTGCCATGATACAGATGGCGAACATGGAGCCCATGACCGCTGCCAAGGCAACGTTGCTCGGTTGGGCGACTATCTCCACAGCAAAGCTGGCTTCTTTGGTGGTGATATTGATGCAGGACTGCTGAGTTTGCTGCTCTGTCGACGCCATGGTCAGGCAGACTTGGTACTCAGTTGAGGGTAATAGGTGAGTGAGGTTGTATTCTTGGACGTCCACCGGGACCTTTGCCGTGTAGCTAATGTGAGGGTTGTTGATTCTCATAGTGGCACTCAGCCACTTGGGTTGCGGAATCTCATGGCTGGCGACATGGGTAGTTGGGTAAACTTTCCATTCCAGCACGACAGACTGTGCATGGATGACTTTGGCAAGGATAACCAGGGCTCCAGTGATGTTCCGTTCCCCTTGTTGGTTGGCTTTTTGCTGGTCATCATGCCAATTACTCTTGTCCACAAACACAGAGACACTCCGGGTGTCCGCACCTTCCGTATTCCATGCCACACAGGTATATAAACCAGTGTCCCCTGGTTCAACATTGAGGATCTCCAAAGCACCTTGGTCCTGCAACCTGTGCTTTTTCATGCCATGGCTACCCTCATTCAGCGCTGGGGATACGACTTCTGAGGTGACTTTATCACCTGTTGGGGTTACCCAGTAAAACTGAGGGACAGGGTCACCCACAGCACGGCAGTTAAGCGTCAGGGGCTGACCAGCTGTGACATTGAGCTTGAGAGGTAAAATGTTCAAGGAGATAACTGGCAGACAGGTGTTACTTGCTGAGTCCCAAGTATTTGACACCACTTCCTGGAGAGAGTGCCCTGCCAGGTTTGGAGGAGAGGCACACATAGTGATCTTGGATTCCAGAAGCTTGAGACTTGACTGGTTACTAAAGACTGGCCCCCATATGGAGAGGCAATCACACCTGAGGGGGTTACTATGGAGGCTGACCTCATCCAGGTTGGGAAAGGAAGCCAAAACCTCATGTGGAAGGAGGGTGAGGTCGTTGTTGTGGAACAGCAAAGTGCGCAAGCTTCCCATGCCGCGGAATGCCTCGCGGTCAACGTAGGAAAGACGAGGGTTGTTGTAGACCTCCAACTTGGCCATCTGCGGGAGGTTAGAAAATGCATTTCTTTCCACAGCCACAAGATCGTCCATGTTGTTCATGCTAAGCTCCTCCAAGTGGGCAAAGTCCTGGAAATCACCTGCCTGAACAACCACAATAGGATTCTTGTTGAGGTCGAGGAACTTAAGGTTCGGCAGAGCACGCAGTGAGTCTCTGGGCACTTCTGTCAGTTTATTATCAAAAAATGAGAGACTTTCTAGGTATTCCAGTCCTTGAAAAGCTCCGGCAGGTATTTCCCTGAGGCCCATGCCAGCTAGTACCAAACTGTGTAGTTTAGAAAGAGGGCGAAAGTTCATGTCTTCCAATCCAAGTATAGGGTTCTCACCTATCATAAGGATCTCCAGATTTGGAAGCGATTCAAACCACTGACTATCAATAGCCACCAATTTATTTGAGTTTAGATGGAGCCTAAGCAGGTTCCCTAAACCAGAAAAGGCATGTGGGCCAATTGAGGAGATCTGGTTGTGGTTTATATAAAGCTCCTCCAAGCTGACTAAATCTTTCATGCAGAAATCAGGCAGTTCTTTAATTTGATTTTCCTCCAAGTAAAGGGTGACCAGTTGGGTTAAGTTGCCCAGACCAACATCTTGGATTTGTGTGAAGTGGTTCTGAGAGAGGTCCAACTCGGTGAGATTGACAAGAGTCCGCAATTCTGAAGTCACCACTGAGATGTTGTTGCTCTGGAGAAGCAGCACCTGAGTGTCAGACGATATGTTTCGTGGGATAGTGCTTAGATGGAGTTCGTTACAGTCCACAGTCTTGGCCTGATGGTACACAGACTGAGGGGTGTACCATGGCCGTGTTTCACAAACACACTGCGCCGGGCAGAATGTCGATGCCAGGGAACAGTGACATGCAATCAGAAGGAGGCAGATGGAGAGCAGTGGAGTGGAAATGGCAGCTCTTTCCATGCTGAGGGTCTGTAGGGAGATCTCAGGTGCTGGTCACACTTACTGTCTGACGCTTCAGAAACACAGACGTCTACAAGACTGAAGAAAGGCGTTGGCGCACTCAGTCCTGGAAAACAAAGAAAGAGTAAAGAAAGAAATATGTTAAATGTGTGAATGTAATCTAGGATATTAAAATACTCAATTGCGTATATTGTATGTATTTCGTGTCCTGTCAAGTAGAGCCCTAGAAAAAACGTTGCTCAAAGTAAAGTTGAAGAGGTAAGATCCTGAATAGGAATAAAGTCTTAACTTAATATGAATGAATGAATGAATGCAGCAAACATTTAAAGTATATTCGGTATGTAAATATTATTTGTTCCACTTCATATCTGACCTTCAGTTCCCATCAGCACAAGAAAAAAACTTTTGCCCCTGAGACTTTTTGATTAGGTCAAGTACAGATGCACACCAAACAATCTGAATTGTGAAACTGTGTGGTTTCCCACTTAATCTTGTTCTTCAATTCATTACTTTCATTTTATTCTATAAATAATAACGTATTCCACAACTTCTGCACGGTGGCATAATGTTTAGTACTATGGCCACACACCTCCAGGGTCGAAGGTTTCCTCCCCAACAATACAGATAAGGCGTTCCTAAATTGCCCATTTTGTCCAAATTGTCCTAAATTGTGTGTGTAAGTGTGTGAG
Organism: Clarias macrocephalus; assembly: GCA_011419295.1. Taxonomy (NCBI): domain Eukaryota; kingdom Metazoa; phylum Chordata; class Actinopteri; order Siluriformes; family Clariidae; genus Clarias; species Clarias macrocephalus. The sequence goes on along the minus strand of JAAGKR010008716.1, from coordinate 7,941 downwards.
CCCTGCAATGAACTGGCACCCTGTCCAAGGTGTACCCTGCCTCGTGCCCAAAGTCTCCTGGGATAGGCTCCAGGCCCCTGTGACCCTGTTCAGAATACGTGGTATAGATGATGAATGATTCCTTATTCCTATAGGCATTCACTATAAAAGAATGAAAAGAAAGAAAGAACCTGGATAAAGAAATAAAGAAAGATTGAATCAGACTGAGAGAAAGAATTACATTTTAAACTATTTATAAGCATATTATGGCTGCATGACCAGGCTTTAGTTAGTCAGTTTTTGTCATGTTCGAACCACCAGACTCCTCATCATAGGGTCGTGTGTTTAGAATCTTCGCCATTCAAAGTTCTGGATCATAAATTATGCAACCTGCATGCAAGGTCCTTTAAAGTGATAATGTATTATTTAGTTGTCTTTCATCTCGGTCAAACTGAGAGCAACCATTTGTTGAGGGTACAACGTTGTGGCCAATGTATGCAAAAAAGCACCTGCCGAGCTCGCAGAGGGGAGAAGATAAAAGCAATCACGCATCAAAGAACAAACTCTCAGAGTAGTCCATCTAGGTACATAAAAAAAATAAAAAAATAAAAGCAAGCAAAACGCTGAATTAGGAGCGAGCACGTATTCTAGGAGAATGATTCAGAGTGCTTTTACTCTTAAATCTCTTCCTTTAAATATCGCAAAAGCTGAAAATTGTGTTCAAGCTCCGAACACCTGATGCGCACTTGCACCAAAACTATTCCTAAATCTTTTCTCAGTGGATCAGTGGATCACTCCATTACCCATAAATAATACTTTATTATCAGTTATGGACTTTTCGTGAACTTGAACTTCAACTATGATGAGTATAAACACACGCTTCCATCTGACACCTCGGGAACTTATGAGCTGATCCGAGCTGACAGAACGCGAAAGGAGGGAGCTGGAGGCTGGAAAGCAGAAGTGTCTAATAAAAGCGCCATAGCGCTACATGGGTTGTTTTCACTGAACTAAAAGACGTGATTTAATGCATGTTGGGCTTTATAATTATCTGCTGAACTGATTGCATAATGATGACCATAATGTTAAAGTGATACTAAAAATGAAACTACAGCAGCAACTCAAAAATGGGAGAATCTGCCCATGCGATCCATGAAATATAAATGGAGCCTGTGTCCGATAACAAGGCATTTTTTCTCTCCAGCTGGTCCAGTTTGCTACTACATGAGCTTATTATAACCGTCAAAGACAAAAAGGTGAATATAACTTCCATGCAATCAATCATATTTCCCAGCGGAGCTTCCCTCAGAGTCAGGGCTGCAGAGAACCAGGCTGCCAACGCTTAACCGGCTTCATTTCAGCAAATCATATTCCAGGGGAAAAAGATGACGAGCGAAAACCCCGACATGTTCCACACTGGCATGTAAAACAGGCTGTCTGCTCAGATCTGCGGCTCCTTTAATGTGTCCCTTACGGTGGAAACCCTTCACTTCAACAGAACCGCGCTGGTTTGAACAAAGGCGAAACATGGACTTGACGCTCTAGAAGTGGCAGGAGATGAAAAACGAAAACAGGCCTGGAATCATTTCATCCCCTCTCTGCGATGCTCCCTCGACCCCGCCCCGCTCCGTACTTTGATTCTTTTCAAGCACTGCGCACAAATTGACTCTCCAGGGAGCTTTGTCAGGACATAGAAAGGGAGCAAGAGAGCGCGAGAGAGTGGCCAGGTTGAGTGCATTATAATGTTCGTGAGTGCCCGACAAAGGAAGGAGGTACCCGCTTTTCCCACCTGATGCTATGAAGTGGGGGGAAATGTGACCCAGATACGTCTAAGCCATGTCTGTGTCTTTCTTGCCGCCCCTGGTGGTTTGTGTTTCAGTCTGTGGATGTTTGTGAGCAGCTTCAGCTTTTAGAGCACTTTTATTCATCTTTATGTACAAGTCCCTTCTGGTTTGCAACGCAGCCTCCACCACCACTAAGTCCACACCTCCACCAACACCACCTCCTCCACCACCATCACCAAGAAAATATCTCTGAGGCAAGAAAGCTAAATCCAGATCTTTATTATTTGGTTTGCAATGCAAACCCACCACCACTACCATGACACGTCCACCCTACACCATCACCACCACCAAGAAAATATCTGGCTAATATAATAGCCAGGAAAGCATCAAGTCAAGTCCACGGCTTCATCTTCTCCAGCTCCACCATCACCAAGAAAACATCTCAGAGGTAATGCAAACCCTCCACCACCACCTCCACACTTCCATGACCTCCACCATCACCACCAAGAAAACATCTCAGAAGCAATGCAAACTCTCCACCACTACCTCTTAGAGGGAGGAAAGCACCGAGTCCAGTTCAGATCTTTATCTTGCAGATTGATGTCAAAACCAAATCTACCTTCTCAATGATCGTATCATGTAAATGTAGCATTTCATAAGTCCATATTAGATCTAGAGGCAGCTCAAAAGCTGACCCACTTTTCTGTTCCTGAGCATATGTACTCATATTGCCTGTAGGACGGAGGTCTAACCCTTGACATATGTTTGTTCCTGGGTTCAACTGCCTTTTCTTCACTTGTTGTGAGAATTCTGTAGCCATTTGAGCTCTAGGCTACGGCTGTGAGTGGATCAGCTGCAGCCTAAGCTTGCCCTGGATGCGTGATGGTCTCTGGGACGCCTGTCAGATCCTATTAGCTAGCGGTGCACTAGTTCAGGACCGTCCCTTCCCTTTCGACCCTTCCGCACAGCAGGGATTGAGGCCATCTCGCCTGGCGCCATGGAAACCCGACAGGAAGAGATACGCCCTTAGGGCCAGCTTTCTGGTTATGCATAAAGTGGGAAGCTTCCTCGCATTCAAAGAAATGCACCAAGGGATAAGGGAGTTAAAAAAGAAGTAAAAACATCACCAAAAACAAAAAGATTTTCCCTTTATCGTGTTCTAGGAATCCCAGTGCACAGCAGTTTTTTTTTTCTTCTTCTCACACTACATTTTTAAGCTCACAAAGAGCTCCAAATGATCAGAGTCGAGTGACAGGGCAGGGAAAACACTCCAGGAAGGGTGAGATCGGAAACCATGTGGAACGGTTAGGAAATGGGAGACATGCAATGTGATAAAAGGTTTCCAAAAAAAAAAAACTCCAGACAAGTAAATAATTTTTTTTTTTTTTTTTAAGTACCCTAAAGGCTGCCTGTAGTGTAGACTTAACGCTTTATTCTAAACATGAAATAAAAATAAAGCACTGGATCCTAAAATCAAATTGTGTATATTAAATCATTTGATATTTTAATACACATCAATTTTCTAACAAAAGAAAATCAAAGGGGTCACATAAACAGAATGAAATAAAAAATTACAAAAATCATTATTTAGGATTTAAAAACGCAAAAAAAAAAAAACCCTGATTGTAAAAAATATATACTTTTTAGATTTTTATCTTTATTTATTTTTTTAAAGATGCGATACAATATTTTGCTTCCAATCAGAATTTCTAAATGGTACATAAATAAATAAGACATAAAAGAAAACAATGTACATTTTTTAATTGGCCAATTAAATATTTTACATTTATTTATTTATTTATTTATTTATTTTATTTCTTACTCAGTTATTTACTATTTAAAAACCAACTGGAAGCAAACCATCTTTAAAATATTCTTTTTCTAAATTACATAATTGGATGAATAAATTAATGAACAAACACAAATATCCATAAACACCTTAGACCATAATATAGCTGTAGTTTCATCATCAGACTGCTCAGCCCTATTGCAATGCCTCCGTTACACCAAAATCTGAACTTGAACTACCTTCCTGGCGTTGTTGTGTGATTAGATTTCACCGCATGGATTCACGACCAGCTTCAAGCAGAGAAATGCTTTCCAATTAACACGCAGGTATGTGTAATATACTGTAAAAGACGCAACATAATGGAGTCAGGAATCAGATCTTATATAACCAGGTTTTAAAAAAGGAGAGTTTTTCAGTTGAGCCTCTATTCACCACACACACATCACACATTACTGCACAGTGAAATTCTTTATTCTTCACATATCCCAGCTTATCCTACTGTAAGCAGGCTGGGATCAGAGCACAGATTCAGCCGTTATACAGCAGCACAGGAGCAGACAGGGTGAAGGGCCTTGCTCAGCGCAAACCTGGGAGAGCTGGGGCTCGAACTGCTGACCTTCTGGTTAATAACTCAGAGCCTTAACACACCGAGCCAACATCGCCGCTTTTACAGAGTAGATTATTATAGTAGATGTCTTGTGTTTTGACATATATATATGTCATATATATATATGACATATTATATAATATTATTATCTGTAATATAAATTTTGTTATATACATTTATTACGTCTGCATTACTATGTTCCCTACAAAGATACACTAAACTTAAGACTAAATAACATTATAGAAAAATATTTGTATGCCTGTAAAGAAAGCGACATATTACATGACAGACCAGTTTTCAGATGGGAAAAAGAAAAAATCAATAATGTCGACTCCTGGGTTTTGGATAAAAAATGGAAAGGAGCGAGTGTGACGAAGTTACCAGAAGAACTCCTATTCTCCAGCATGCTCAGTAAAACCTAACAGCTGTTTTATTTACAGCACTGTGCAAAAGTCTTGGGAACATCCACACAAGAGCCGTATGCAATGGTGCTTTTGAAAACATTTCTACATTAATAGAAACTTCTATAAAAAGCACTAAGTAATAACATAAACAATAAACGGTCGATATTTGGAGTGGAAACTCTGTGCTTGAACATAAGCGGTAATGTTCGATCCAGATGTGTGCGGTATTCCAAGTAAAACAGCTGTTAGGTTTTTCTCTCTCTCTCTCTCTCTCTCTCTCTCTCTCTCTCTCTGTGCTTCCTAATTGTGAAGGTTCTGTTTTTTCGTCACCGTCTGCAACCAGTCCACCTTCTGATTTCAAACACCTGTTACTGTACATTATTAGACGTGTCTCGAAGCAAAGGCACGTCTTGCAATTATGCACAATAGTCAGCAGGTGGCACTTAAAATACTACACAAAACTGTGGTTAGTTAATGCAATCCATCCATCCACTGCGTTTATTCACAACCGTGGGAGGACCTCTGGGCAACATTGGGAATTTGGGAATGCCAGTTAGCCTGACCTGCATGTCTTTGGACTGTAGGAGGAAACCGGAGTACCCGGAGGAAACTCACCAAGAATTAGGAGAACGTGCAAACTCCATGCACACAGACCCCGACGTGGGAATCGAACCTGGACCCTGGAGGTGCAACGCGACCACAACACCACCATGCCGCCAGTTAATGCGATGCCATGGCGAAATGCACTTAAGTAAAAGCGGAGACATTTGCTGTACTTTTGTGCAGAGTGAAAGTATGAAATATTCTTTAACAAAACTACTCAATTACAGATACATGAACTATGTATTTAGCAGCAGGAGAATGCCATAGTTCTTTCTCTTGATATTTTCACAAAGCACTGTCATGAATTACATCCAGATGCGTAACGTGCAAAGGTTTATACAGTGACGGATTTTGGTGTCTGAACAATCTGTAAATCAATGCAAATTCAAGGAAATGAGCATGATATCCAACAGCAGCACCAGTATGGATGTTCTGGGTTCCGTCGTGTTTACATTTAGCATTTCAACCTGACCTAATGGGAAGCCCTGTTGTGATTCACTGACTTGAAAAGAAAAATAATAATAAAGTGCAATCACACCATTTCGCTCCTCAATAAATACCTCTGATCATTTTCCCCATTTCGGCCAACTAATGAAACCTATTCAACAGAAAACACACGCTTCTATCCAAGCCCAAGTCTATAAGCTCCAATCCTCCTAAAGTCATGCTCGGGTGCAGCATGGCAGCGCCAGACAGCGTAATGCTGAATGACAGACGTATCCTAATCCCCGTGACCCGGTCCCACATTAACAACAGAGCCCTGAGCTCTCTGTGTTAGCACGCCTGTGTAATTCCTGTACACTCGTTCTCGTCCAGGATTTTTCGGTAATATCAGGCGATACTCGACACCGGTCCTGACACTGTGTTTACAGTCTCGTTATTACTGCTGCAATATTTAATCAAGCTGCCGGCGCTGACTCACAGATGAAATCATTCACACCGCGCACATGGTTTTCATACTGAGAAAGATAACAGGAGCAAACAAAACAAGAAACGCCGGGCGCTTCAGACTCCTCCCGGTGTGATCTCCTGCTGTTGTAGCCCATCCAACTTGAAAGCCTTCTGTCAGCTCCAACTGATCACCTGGGCATCTCTGTCCGCGCACATGACACTCAATTGATTTAGTTCATTCGAATTAGGGTTTTAAAGTCATTCTAATCGTGATCTTTTTTTTTGTCTTTATACAGTGCTGTGAAAAAGTATTGGCCCCCCGTTGATACATTTAATGGTTGAGATCATCAAAATCAGTAAAGAAAAATAAAAAAAAAAAGGCTCAAAAACTAAGGTCTTGGAGCGGCCTGGTCAAAGTCCGGACTTAAATCCGAGTGAGATGCTGTGGCACGACCTTAAACGGGTTAAACCCTCCAATGTGGCTGAATTAACACAATTCTGCAAAGAAGAGCGGGCCAAAATTCCTCCACAGCGATAGAGTGAAAGACTCATTACCAGTTATTGCAAACGCTTGATTGCAGTTGTTGCCACTCAGGGTCTGGAATAGTACTTGCAAGAACTGTGTTATCAAGTGCAACATGGGTTGCAAACCCCATCAAGCACCTTGAAGAAAACAAGAAAACAAGTCCAAAACTTACCACTGCTGCAAGAGGAGAAGTTCATTTAGAGTCACCACCCTCAGAAACCAGAGGAGTTATGAAGGCTTTATAGAGCATAAGTAGCAGATACATCTCAATATCAACTGTTCAAAGGAGACTGCTGTATATTAGGGCTGAAACGATTCCTCGAGTAATTCGATTACAAAAAATGACCGAGGAAAAATCTTCTGCTTCTTTAAGATTCTTTTAATTAATGTTAAAAGCTTGCGTTGTGTTTTTGCACAAGTATTTGTTTGGCGTGACACCAGCGCGCTTCCGGATGCAAGCCGCCAGTAAACACAGACGAAGAAGAAGCGCTTACGTCACCCACAGAGCCGAAGGACGCGCACACAGTTAGCGGTGTATTGATTTGAGGAGGCGTTCTGTTGCGGGCTGCAAAATGGAAGAGAGCGATAAAAAAATATATATATATATATATCAATGAAAAATGTTTTCAGCAGCAGGAAACATGGCTTTAAAGCGCAGGGCAAGCCTCAGTTTGGAGCATGTTGACATGCTCACCTCTCTTCATTGCAATCACGCGCTCCTTTAAAGACTAGTGCGCACACACACGTCCAAGAGAGGCTTTAAAATAAGAATGTAATGCACTTAATTCATCTTAGTTAACTTTAAGCTCTTCCTTGTATTGTGAATAATGACAAATTAATTTTTTTTAAATAAAATGCTGTATGCATTTAAAAAGTAAAAGTTTTCTAAAAAGAAAACCAATTAATCTTTGTTTCTCTTATATATACTGCTCAAAAAAAAAGAAGGGAACACTTAGTCTCGGTTTGACTTGAACCTTGACCTCTCATATGTGTATGCAAGTTCAAGTCAAACCGGGACTAAGTGTTCTTTATTTTTTTTGAGCAGTATATTTTACATTGCTGTTTAAGTAAGCACAAGTACATTTTATCCGATTACTCGAATAATCGATTCAATTTTTGGTAGAATACTGGATTACTAAAATATACAATACTTTTCACTTTATCTTTCGAGTTGGTTTATGTAAAAATCTCAAGAGTTCAACAGCTTCAATGTGTCTGGCACGGACGTCGTAACCACGTCAGAAACTTTCCTTATCCTTTATGATGTTTGATATGAACTTTTGAACTATTAAACTATTTTATGCAATTGAAAATAAATATCCTTTTTTTTTCTTCGGGGGGGGGGGGGGGGGGGGGGG
>JAAGKR010008715.1:0-29955 GCA_011419295.1 Clarias macrocephalus | reverse complement strand
CCTGAAGCCTTCTTAACAAGAATTGAACCTCTTTCCTTGAAGTTCTTGATGATCCTATAAATTGTTGATTTAGGTGCAATCTTAGTAGCCACAATATCCTTGCCTGTGAAGCCATTTTTATGCAACACAATGATGGCTGCACGCGTTTCTTTGCAGGTCACCATGGTTAACAATGAAAGAACAATGATTTCAAGCATCACCCTCCTTTTAACATGTCAAGTCTGCCATTCTAACCCAATCAGCCTGACATAATGATCTCCAGCCTTGTGCTCGTCAACATTCTCACCCGAGTTAACAAGACGATTACTGAAATGATCTCAGCAGGTCCTTTAATGACAGCAATGAAATGCAGTGGAAAGTTTTTTTCGGGATTAAGTTAATTTTCATGGCAAAGAAGGACTATGCAATTCATCTGATCAGTCTTCATAACATTCTGGAGTATATGCAAATTGCTATGATAACTTTTCCAATTTCCAATATTTATGTAATTCTCAAAACTTTTGGGCCACAGATGAGATTATTAACATAAAAGCTGGTCAGTGCTTTTATGTTAATCAACATCAGTCACCAACATTTTTACAGGTCAAATCTGCCACCTTTATAAACTTCTGGATGACTTCTAGATGTGGTCAGGGCCGGTTCATGAGAGGCAGAAAGGAAGTGTAGTATAGAAACCTGGTCAAAACATGATTGTGGTTTGATGCGGAAAGTATGAACTGCTTCATGGCAATGTCAAAGGAGATAGCTCTGGTCTACTGCAGAAGGAGGATCACAACCAGCCACATCATCATCAGTGGTCATGTTTTGATCTGCATATGTACACTGGCTTGCCTTAAAACGTTTATTTCAAATAGACTAAAATATAATTTTAACATATAAAAATCCTAAAATGATAGCGCTGAGCAATCAACTTTGAAAAAGAGATGTTAATAGACTTTGGTAGGATACCCCCACACACTACATCCAGGGTCTGTATATAGCGATGGTGAGGGGACCATTGTCCTTTTGAGCATGTAGGACATGTTCTGTTGGGGAAGCAGAAACATGGAGACAGACAGCAAGAGACTGAAAAAAATGGTTAGGAGAGCTAATTATTCTGTTGGGCAGTTGTCTGCCTGCATGACTACTTAAAGAAGAATGTTGGATAAGCTGACAGCACTCGAACATTACACGTCCATCCCTTGCAGGAGAACGTTGTAGGCCATTAGTATATCCTTTACCAGCATATTGTTACACCCACAGAGTAGAAAGAAGCGCTACAGCATGTCTTTCACTCTGACAACAGTCAGACTACACAACACAAACATTCAGTAAAACTGTTAATGAATCATTGCACAGTCATCAATTTGGCATTGCATACCATTACATACATATATTGTGCATATTAAAGCATGTGCATTTTACAACAAGCCATGTGGAACTGCAAACAGAACTTCTTAAGGCTTTCTTTCAACAAAGGCTTTCTTCTGGCCACTCTTCCATACAGGCCCGATTTGTGGGGTGCACAACTAATAGTCGTTTCTCCCACTTGAGCTGTGGATCTCCGTGGATCATCTCACCTCTGAAAACAATTGGTTCCACTGGATTTTAGTTTGGGGTGTCAGGGTAAAGGGAGCTGAATATAAATGCAAGGCACACTTTCTATATTTTTATTTGCAAAACAACATTTTATTTTGAAAACCAATTTTTTTTTCTTCCACTTCACAATTATGTGCCACTTTGTGTTGGTCTATCACATAAAATCCATTAACATTTGTGGTTGTAATGTAACAAAACGTGGAAAAGTTCATGGGATGAACTTGGCACTGTATATACACAGTATACATTGCCATAAAAAAAACATTTGCTTTACTTCTCATCTGTTTGTGAATCTCTTTAAACCATATTGCTTTTTGAAATCTATTAAAATGTACTCCACTTGGCCAGACAGGATGTATTCAAGTGATTTCTTGATTCAACACATCTGGCAGTAATCAGGCTTTGGTGTGGTAAGTGAAATTTAATTCCGCTTTCCAAAAATCACAGTTCATTTATGATTTAGCAGAGGACAATTAGTTTTTCACAAAGGGCCACAGAGGTTTGAACAGCTTTTTGGCCTTAATAAATGAAAGCATCATTTAAAAACTGTATTTTGTATTTACTCTGGTTCGTGTAATATAAAAATTTGTTTGATGATCTGAATCATTTGCAGTAAGTAGACAAGGGGAATGTCTATTACCGCCATGCTCATCGCTGTGAGAAAATGACAGCGGCCAAAATAAATCAGTCACATATCAAAGTAATTCGTGAAATGAGCGCCAGTTGGCGCAAAGTGACATTTTCCGTCGTCTGGGTTTTAAAGTATAATTCAGTCATAAAAAAGTCAATGTGTTGTATCGAAGAAATACTACAGTGATGGTATTTTCCACATCTGTGTATTTTATACAACAAACATGAAAAATCTGAACCAGAGCTATTGATATTTACTGTACAATAATGAGTCAAAAAAAAAAAAAAAAAAACCTTGAAGTTGAACATTGAAACAAGTTCACTAGCTGACAATTTTATTTGTACAAACTATTATATATCCAATCTCTGGATATCACAGCTGGTGAGCTATCGCCGTTAATGATCCCGGGCTTCTCCCTGCGCTATAAAATACAGCGGGGAGTGTCGCTCGGGTCTGTTGGGGGACTGGACTTCTATACGTAGTCTAATCAGCGCTCAGCCGCACATATAAAGTTACAGAATGCATCGGGGGAAAAACAGCAAGGAGACTGACTCTGGTCATTTTAATAATTCATTGATAAATTAGTGATTTCTTTGGTTTCAGCTTTAGTGATGAAGATAAATCATGTCATCTCTTCGTCTCCGCAGCAGTGGGTGCACCAATAATTCACGTTTCATACAAATTACATAATCTAAAATTTGTTTCCCATCCAATTAAATGTTTTCTTAGAAGTATAAAAATATTTTATACTTTAAATACTTTAAAAAGTATTTAAAAATAGTATTTATGCAGTATAATCAGGGCCACTTATTCCTGGGTTGTTGTTGTTTTAGTGTTACTGTGTGTGCTTTACAATGTCAGACAACATTCAACAAATAATTTACCCCTCCCCAAATGTTACCCTTCCCCAGAATCAGCTGTTCTCACCTATAAATTCAGAGAAACTAAAAATGCACCCCTCCCCAATTTAAGACCCCCTTGGATCTGAGGCTCTTCTAAAGACCTGTAGGGCTTCAGGTCTCTTTTTAAATTTGTGTAAATTTAATCTTCTGGATTCCAGATTCTAAAATTGACATTGTTACAGTTTTTAATCCCTGGAATGGAAGAAATTGAGATTTTCCTCATCATAACATGAATTTGTATAACAAGTTTATATGAAAGCAAACATTTCGCTTTTTATAAGTATGTATTTTTCGTCTGTGAGGCGAGTTTACACAGTGTTTCGGTAAATTTTCTGACATGCTCAAGTTAGCGCACTCTGTTTACGTTCATTATTTTACAAAATCATAAGTTTTTTTCGTCATTGTGAGTGCACTTAAATAAAAGTGGAGTCTTATAAAGGCTATGTAGCTTATATAGTTTATTATATTGTCTTTGAACATTAATCTGGCAAACAGCACCATAAAGCATAGACACGAGGCCAGGTCTTAAGGCAAAAAGGGTAATTTATTTAGGAAAAATCGGGAAGGAAAGGGTTAAAGGAGGGAGGATGGAAAAAAGGGAAATGAGTGAAATTGCAAGTGCTGGTCTGGTTGGCAATGCCCCGCTGGGAGATTGTTCATACATTGTCCTCTCAAAGGGCGGCATTTCCCTTTTTAAAGTCTCTGGGACGCGTTACATCGCCCCGCTCGTGTGCCACTCTCCTTAGTAAACTTCACGGCGCACTGCTTTTTTTTCCCCATTTTCCCCAAACACACCCCGAGATACACTCCCCACTGTGTTTTATAGCGCGGAGAGAAGCTCGGGATCATTAGCGCTGATAGCTCACCAGCTGTGCCTAGTTGGGTGGCCCCACTCCTTTGCACACCTGCAAAAGGGGAGGCCGCCTACCTAGTGAGCTTCGGAGTGAGTGAGGACATACATTCAATAACATTTTTCCAAAAGTATTGTATTTTTTGACACCTCCAAAGACAATGATGTAATGTGCCTCTCATCCCGACGTTTACAGAACACATCTGGGATGTTAGCAGACATACAATAAAGTTTAACGGGAGTTATGTAGGTTCTCATTAACCATTTATATTGAAGTAATTTAAACCTTGTATTTATTGTTTGCATTTGCGCTTTTAGACATGCCTCATTCCAGTCTGCCTCATCAATATGCATATCCAATTTCCAGGCATTCAATTTATCTAATGTTGATTCAGTGCTGTATTTAACCAAAAAAATGTAATACATAGATATATGTGTTACATATACATACTTCTAAGTTTTTAAGAGTTATCTCCTCTAATTTTGATAAAGATGGTATATAGCTTATCTGTTCCTTTTTTGATGACATGTAACTTTTTAACTGTAAATATTTTTAAAAAAATTTGGGGGGGGATTGAGTATTTTTGGTATAAGTGATCAAATGAAAGTAAAACTGCATCTTCATATAAATCCATAATTTTCTTAATGCCTCTTGTATTCCAAAACTTAAAGCCTCCGTCTTTATTGCCTGGTATAAATTGTGTATTACCCCAAACAGGAGTGAATTGGGACAGTTCTGGCATATCACCAATATATTTATGAGCAGCATGCCAAATTGAAATTGTATTTTTAAGAAAGGGATTTCTTGTGTTCCGTTTTATGGACTTCACATCTCGAGAGTATAAATAAATTTTTAATGGCAAATCTGGAGTGCATGATTGCTCAATGTCTACCCAAGCCGGAGGTGGTGCTGGGTGGAAATAATTTAATGCTGAAGTCAGCTGGGCGGCCATATAATACCATCTAAAATTGGGAAGCTGAAGCCCTCCCGTCATAGGGTAAATGTAATAATATAAGGCGAAGTCTAGCTGTTGTCATTCCAAATAAATTGAGTTTATCATAAAACACATTTGGTAATGGCAATGGGAGTGTTTGGTCATTTAGTTACATTTATTTGAGTTTTATCTACTACAAATTTAAAGAACACAAAATATAAGATGACCAAAAACCTACACGCATAGCCTTTCTAATAACACATGATAAAATCTAAAGGCTGACTGTGTCAACGTTTACTTTGCTTAAATTCGATACTAATAAAATTAAATTCTACATTTGTACTGTAATTTTAGTACCGTGATCATGAAGTCGTTTAACAACAATGTTGCACTTGATTTTGTCCGCTACTACGTGCAGCTTTAAAGGAGCTGCGGCTCATTAATCCTTGAGAGAATGAACTAAGGCCTGAGGCTGTAGTTATATAGCGCTACTCAGCGTTAAAAGCCAGCAAACGTACAAACCCAAATGCTGTCGCCGTGAGACGCGACAGAAACTAGAGTACTGCTCGTCTACCATCTGGAACACCGAGAAATATGCAAAAAATAAATTAGGATATTTTTTCGTGGCAATGTACATGTGTATTTAAGTGCAGTTACCTGTGCAATATTATCTTCATACCAGTGCAATGTTATATTTTATTAGCTTTTCCCTTTTGTATTTACTTTTTTCTTTTTTATTCTAAAATATCAGTGTGTGCATTAATTTTTGCTATAATCTGCTTTTTACCTTATTCATGTTATTCCTACCTACACTTCTCTACCTCTGTCTGCAAGCTTCTGTAACAGGTGAAATTCCCCACCATGGAATTAATAAAGTTTATCTTATGAAGATAGGACTTTGGAGCAATGGAAAAAAGGGCCATGTAGTCTCATGATTCCAGATTTACCCTGTTCTAGAGCAATGGGTTTGTCAGGGTAAGAAAGCAATGTACTCTTTTTTTTTTCATGGTGCCCATTGTACAAGCCTCTGAAGGCAGTGTTATGATATGTTGCTCAATTGGTCAGGTCTAGCCACAGCAACCTTATGTGGCAACAGTCAGCTGATGTACTAAACAACTACGTTATACCATCATTTTTTCCCTGATGGCACACACATCTCCCCCAACTGTGAAATATTGGTTCTGGGAGCTAGTGTTGCATGGTATACCAGTACTAAAAAGTATGCCACTAGTATTTTTCAAAATACTAGTATCGTACTATTTTCAAATCAATAATTTTAAATGAGATATCCTCATGTCTATATGCTCTGACTAATAGAAATGTATCTCTTTAAGCGCAGCACTGACAACAATGATGTGTACCATAGCTGAGTCTTAGCAAGACGGCAAAGAACTTGTTTGTTTTATTAAGAGACGGTACAAAGGACGGTAATTCAGCTTTTGGCATGATCTTGCATTTAAAAATTACAATGGTGGCAAATTTCATGCTGCCTCCACAGCAGGCTAGTACAATTGTGAAGTGTGACTTCTCATGACAAAAGTTATCATTTAGTGTGAAGGTAAGCCTTTACTTCGTAGGCACAAAATTACTTGCAATTAAGTCCCGAATGCCAAGAGCACCATCTAGTGACAAAATGACAGTAAATTCATGCACTGAGTACCTTTCTGGTAACTTTCTATCGTTTCCAGAATTGACTTATTCAGCGAATTGTGCTGCATTGTTTTTTTCTGTTGGATTGCACTGAACGGGCTAGGATTTTGGTCTCCATGGGCATGGGTGAGCCATAGGTGCTCATGATCATATCACCAGTTTACTTGTAAATATGATAATGTTAGTGTTAAATGTTATCGCTGATCGGTGCATATACCCCATGAATTGCTCTGCCCGACTAACGCACACTGCAGATGTAATATAATGTGGTCAGCTCCAATCATACGTATGATTTATGTGACTGGATGAAATTCTATGATGCATCTGATAAGGCTGCAGTGAACGCTTATTTGAAAAAAAATAATGGATTTTGAACCAAACCACGTAGGGGAAGTCACAAAATTCCACACACGTGAGGATTTTCACAAATGATTCTAGCAGTTCACATTCAACTGTAATTACATGCCATTTGTATATGCCTTATAAAATACATTTGTGAATTATGAAATTAATCTGACTCATGAATAGGTAACGAATGGAATGAATCCTTGTGAAATCCTTTTTTTTTTTTTTAACAGCCAAGCATTTTATGGCCAAGCATAGTCATTCCTGCTTTTTTTTTCCCCAGCCATATTTCTTACATCAATTTGACGATTTACTACTATACTTCCAGTATCCAAGAAAGGCATTTAATTAAGTTATTCAGTGCCTCACTTTCTATTGTGATGTTTATTGCTTCATCTAACCAAACTAGTTGTGTGTGTTAACTAGGGGTGCAACGATTAATCAACGTTATCGACTAAAATCAATAATCAAATTGGTTGGCAACAAATTGGTCAATTCTTTCATTACGTCACACAACTCTCTTTAATTTATGAGTGTTTTGATATACGAGTACGCTTACAGAACATTATGCTCGTAATCCAAGGTTCCACTGTATGGGAACATTTCACAGCAAAACAGATGCTGAAATCGGACAGAAACACTCTGGCAAGTGTGTGGCCACTTCGTAAAAGACGCAAACGTCAGGTTAGTGGGATAGGGTTCAAACCTGAAGAGAATGTGGAAAATGTGGAGTTTTTTCCCCCCCCAGTTCTCCTCAGTGAACCGTTTTAAGTTAAATTCACACAAACCCACACAGCTTTATTGCTGACTTTTGAGCTCTGCAGGCGCATTCTCTCTCACACACTGTTGTGCTCTCTACTTTTTTCAGCTTACTACAGCACTAAGATACTAAGGTACTTTTCCCACTCTGTCCCTTCACACTTCTTTGCACCGCTGACTTTTTACCACTACCTCAGGTTTCTGAAAATTTCAGCTCAACTCTAACAGCTTAACTTTTAATGATGTTTTCATCTTTATAATCTTGATTGCTACCACCTGCACAAAGGAACCTCAAGAAGCTTTTAAATTTCGCTAAACTAAATAAGAGCAATTGACTAAATGTGACCGCTGTAATCAAATTGATTAAATGTTTCAGTACTAAACAGATTATCAAAATCATTAGTTGAAGCCTTATTGTGTACTGTGTAATGTATAAATATATAGTACACGTTTGTTAGATTCTTGGAAAAAGCATGGTTTATGTGTTGCTTCTATGGCTATCAATATTAACACATCTTGAAACGCAGAGTTTTCCCCTAATGGGTTCCCATAATCACAGTATGATTACCCCGCTGTGAGTTGCACATTTAGTGTAGATAAGATGACTGAGGAAACATCACCAGGTGTGCTGAACTGCAAGTTTCATTATAAAAAGCTTCTAGATGGATTTTTAGATGAGACCATGTTTGCCTGAGCTACCTTCCATTATAATATATCTAAATATATTACCAAAATTTGGACACATCATTTAATTCCATGGTCTCTCCTGGTTTTATTTTCTTTCTACAATGTAAAGCAATGCTGAAAGCATCCAAAATATGCAATTGCCTACTTTGAACAGCTGATATAAATGTAGTGGTTCTCAACTCCTGGATGACCACTGTCCTGCATTTATTTTTGTTTTCTCTCTGCTCTACCAAACTCACTTTAATAAAGAAAAAACTAGGATATGCTCCATGTACATAACCAGAATAACTCAATGTTATTTATGATAGAAAATGGGTATAAAATTTTATGTCTTGAAAAGTGACAGTGAGAGACTTCTGCTACTTATGCTCTGTAAAGCTCTAATCTAAGTTGGTGATTTTTAAGGCTGGGAACTCCAAATGAATTAAGTTTTGGTCTTGCGGTTTCTGGGATGGTCTTTGAGAGAGCCTGTTCCATCATGGTGCTTGATGGGCTTTGCAAATGCACTTGACAATACTGTTCTTGCAAGAACTGTTCCAGAACAGCTGACCTTCATGTGTTAAAATAACAACTGGATGCTGTTACTTAATTACCTAATTCCATACGTGTTCCATATGTTATTTTATAATTTTGAAATCCTAAGTGTTGGTCCAGAATGCAGAAAATAAATAAATAAATAAAAACAGTGAATTAAAAGCCAAGTCCAATCTTTTGACTGCTACTGCATATCAACATTATGTATCTGTAAGCTAATGTTTTCTTATGTACATAAACGTAACTTAAATGCCTCATCAAAATGCCTACTTCACAAACAGTAAAATTAAGTTTTTCGTGATATTCTTTGATTTTAACTAAGTAGTTTAAGGTACTTCGTCATACAATACAAAATGCAATATTGTTTAATCGATGTGATACACTTATTCTTGAACAGGCAAAAAACAATGACACTATCCCTGTGGATTGGGTCTCACAATTATACAGTTATAATATATAATAATAATAATCCCTTTTGAGCTGTAAAAGTTGTAGTACAGTGAGTACAAATTGAATAAAACATATGCACATGAACTGAACTAATCAATAAAACAGTCAAAATAAAGTAATTTATATGGTCACCATGACAAAAAAAAAAAAAAAAAAAAAAAAAAGTGACTGTACACCTATTCAGTTAGAGAAATGCCCCATAGACATGCCCTGGTAGGGTAAACTTTTAACTTAAAGATGTTTTTAACTATAAGATGTGTACATGTGTCTTGCATGACCTTACCTAGTTGAGCTGAACAAAAGAAGAACTCCAGAAGAACAGATATCAACAGCACCTTCCCTTTCATCTACAACATATACAAAACACTCATTAAAAAAGACTAACCAGGTGTATCTGGCCAATTATTAGGCAAGTACACAATTACTGAATGTCTCTTCTGCTATTTCTCACTTTTTTAGGTGCATTTAAGCATTGGTAACCAAAGTAGGCATTCATTCTCAGCACAGCACTGTCATATCCTTTATACATATTGTATATGACCACAAGGTCAGGGTTACATTGACAAAAACAGAATAAAAAATAATTAAAGTGAAAACACTAATAAGGTAACTGCAGATGAATAGTTACTGCATATGAGAACACACATGCACACACATGCACACACATGCACACACATGCACACACATGCACACACATGCACACACATGCACACACATGCACACACATGCACACACCGTATAAAAATAATAGAATTTCCGGCTTAGAGGAAGGAGATGCATCAGATGGATTTTTATATACTCCTCCTAGGGAATTTATACGATCGTCACAAACCGGGCCAATGTGAACTAAAGACAGTGAGATATCAAAAATCCATTTGAGGATGCAAAATTGCAGAGGGGTCAGCCATGATAAATGCCTTAAACTCCCATCTCTGTCTCACATGCCCGAATGGAGAAGCATACACACCCACACACACTAACAAGTCACATGTCTCACACACGCATTTCACACATACTAACACACACATCACTAATGTTAACACACAGACTCGCACACCACACACGCACCCACTGTCCCACCCACCAACCCTCGCACCCACGCACCCACCAACCCTCGCACCCACCAACCCTCGCACCCACCAACCCTCGCACACACCAACCCTCGCACACACCAACCCTCGCACACACCAACCCTCGCACACACCAACCCTCGCACACACGCACACTAATGCACTCAACAAATATTTAGGGCCCAAACTGACATCAGCCATATATAGTGTGTGATGTGTGCACGTTGTGCGGTGCAACCGGGTGGCGATGGCTTTTTCGAGGTCTTAACACACTCAAATAACAGGTTGCGCGGTGTCCCCGGGGTGGCAATGGCATAGAGTGCTTGGGCCGGTCATCGTTGCTTGCAACTATATTTTAAGTTTTATTATTTTAGGCACATTATATTTGACAATGTGCCTAAAATAAAAAAATAAATAAATTCTGATTTTTCATGTATTTATTGAACACACTCATTCAACATTCAAAATAGTAGTGGAAGAAGTACATGATCAATAAAAACTGCACAGTCTCAATTTCTTTACGGCTGCGAACAGCCATTGTCATGTGCCTCATTCGAAATCCATTTTTGGAGATAGCACTGTTTTGTAACAGTGCAACATTCCAGTTACAATGAGTCAACTCTGACACAGGAAAAGGAGCAGCCAAAAAAAAAAGAAAAAAAAATGTGAGGACAAGTCAGCGCTAGAGTAAGTGAGAGGGAGATGCATTCTTGCCCATATTTGGTGAGGCAGTTCAGTCAGCTCTCTAGGGCCTTCAAGCTTCTACGATCATCTCCCTTACGTATCCATCCCCAGACCCCACCACTACCCAACATCCCTCCACACCCTTTTCTGAGCATTATGCACAAACCCATAAACATATTAGGATAGGATAAGTCACAGAAACTATGTTTTCCTGTAGACTGATTTTCTTCTTGCCATATATAACTGCTATGGTGCAAGTTCAAGCACTGATTACTTTAGCTGTTTATCAAACTTAGTGGATTTTCAGCACTGGAAATGACAGTGACAGCAAAAATTGACAGTGTGATTGGTAATCTTCACCAACACAAGACAGTTCGTGATGTGGGACAGTTCATGGTGCAGGACAGTTGGTTTGTCAAAAGCAGGTTAGAACAACCATGTATGTGAATTGAACGATAGAGAGAGTGTGTAGGCAAGCCAAATTAATCCAGAGGTAAAGACTGGAGACCAAAAACTTTAAATAAATTATTAGCAGGCATGTAAAGAACCTAACTAGTAATGATAGCCAAGCTAAAACTAAAATACAGCTGGGTTTGAGGTTTGCACATTGCAGATTGCTGCTAGTCAAGATCAACTAGATAAATGTTACTTCTTTAACTCTGATGCTGAATGTTTACTCTCCAATTACAAACACTAATAACATTTTCCAAGACTTAAGAGAATTGATCCTCAGCAGGCAAATAAATAAATAAATCAAACATCTGGAACGGCGCTATTAGTGAAACAAAATTGTCAAATTAAATATGATGGTGCTAGGGCAAGGGAATATGGCCAAAAAGAAAACCTATATTTTTTCAATACTGATCAATATCAATATTTATCACAACATAAATTCCGATAATGTCGATAGGTTGAAGAGTATCCAGAAAAATATTAAAGTCTGAAAAAAGTTTAAACCAAGTTTAACAAAAAAATATATATAAAATGTAAAAAAAATTATGTAAAATATAAAATGTGTTAAATGATTCTCAACATAAACTCATGTACTGATTATCATGCAAGCAAATAAAAACTGCTAAAAGTGTTTCCACACTGTGTTGCTAGCTAGTGTTCACTATCAAAAATTAAATGGCAGCAAGAGTTTTTGGAACAGCTGAATAAGGTAAAAAATATGATTATGTACTGCAATTGATTGATTCCAGAATTTGTCATTTACCTTACAGCAGAGCAAAAAAATCCAGAAAAAAAAAACAAAAAGTCTGTGCAATTTAGTATGGTGTACTGGTACAGTGTGGACTGGTGTTGTCCAAGAAAAGGTGACATACTGGCAAAATCTAATTGGTTTTCACAGAAAACACAGAAGAAAAGTATACTAACTGTATATGGTTGGAATGACAATAAAAGCCTACTTGACTTGACATCATTTAAATCCTGCAGCACCATGTATCTCAATGTATGACTATGCATAAACTGCGACACAAATCAACAAATGTATACTTTTGACTTATTTTACTCTGATAACATGATGTTCTCTCAGTGACCATTTGCTTGCTCTAGTCTTTTTTTAGCAATGACACTTACCAGCATTTATATGCAGCCCTAGTTTGTTACTACCTGCCTAAGTGCAGTGTGCTAAAATGCATTAATACACAGATAAAACTACTTATGCAACATGTGTGTTTTATACACATGATAAAAATGTATGTTGACAATTCCTTTATAATACTTGTTTTCCTTTATTCCTTCATCAATTCCTTTATAATTTAATAATGATTCTAATACTCTGATTCAAAATTTCTCATTACACAAACCAAAATTACTTCTGCAAAGAGCTGATGCTTTTGATTTGTTAGCTTGCAAGTAAAATTATGCCCCTTTTAAAAACAAACCATACTCATATCTGTAGTTTAAAATAATTTACAACTAAATAAAGTTGTATAGCTGTAATGTTTTTTCCCTGCACACAAGAAACTCCTACAGTCTGAGGAGCATGCATGCATATAATGTCGAAAACAGTGCATGCTCAACACAGTTGTGCATGGCTAACCAAAAACTAGCCTTATAGCTGTATGGCTAACTGGGGAGGAAAACAGTTCAATTTGTACTTATTTCACTGTAACTGTAAAATATACTTTTGAAGCATT
The DNA here is from genome assembly GCA_011419295.1 of Clarias macrocephalus. Taxonomy (NCBI): domain Eukaryota; kingdom Metazoa; phylum Chordata; class Actinopteri; order Siluriformes; family Clariidae; genus Clarias; species Clarias macrocephalus. The sequence goes on along the minus strand of JAAGKR010008715.1, from coordinate 16,736 downwards.
TTTTCTTTAAACAAGGCATATGGAATTTAGCCACAAAACTTCGAAACAGTTGGTGTGCAAAGCAGGTAAAGTTGTAACATTTATAAACATCTCAGTTCTGATTTGTTTTTGATATTCTTCAAAGTCTATACATACACACATATACACACATTTAAGAGCATCAAAGGAACAACGTAGTGTGCGGGTAAACAGATTTTTTACAGAGAAAATTGGTTTACGCATTGCTGATCAATTATGGAATGTTTACCCACTCCCATCACTAAGTAGCAGGCGTATTATAAAGGCGGACTGGTTAATTTCTTCTTGTTTGTTTTTGCTGCTGATTCTGATTTTGGCCTATTATATTTTATTTGCTTTTAAGACATAACTGACAGTATATACAAGCATTTTGTAACTTTTCAGTGCTGGACAATATTATTAAATGCTAATAATAAAATGTGAATTGTTAAATTAGCTTCTACACTTAACAGGAGGGGTGAAAAGGGGGACATGGAGATGAATGGTTAACCACATAATGCTTAAGTGTCAACCGGCAAAGGAATGTTTATTTTTATGGTTAACGTTTAGGGTGTGGGCACTCAATGTTGATAAGTATCACTGACAGTGTGCTCAGAGAATTTGTTGCTGCAAGGAAAAACACAGTAGCTCTCAGTTATACAAGTTTAGCAACTGCTGTGGGATTGATCACCAATAAGGCTGAAAGTTTGAATTAAATTTGCAGGTGTAAAGAGAATAATAGCTAAAATAAACAGTAAAATTATACAAAAACGATCTGGATTGGCCATTACTGGTCAATTAAGCTTATGTGCAGGTATGTACATGTAGAACCACCTCTTAAAATTTCTATGAACTTTACAACACACGGTCGGTAGGTCACTCCCTGGCCACTTCTGAAATTTAATAATAATTAGCCCATAGGGGGCGCTGTAGCTCAATATACAGTACAGAATTGGCCAAAAATATGTATGCACATTTCAGGAAAAGATAAATAGAATGTTTATTATAATAATATAATATTGATAATATCATTACTATATAAATGTATACATTTAGTATTAAAAAGTTTTTTCCCCCCAGAAATGTGTTTTTTTTTTTTTTTGGCTGACTCTGTATAATTAAAAAACAGATATATATACTTAGTCTACACATCCACTTTTTTTCTGGTTTCTGGACTTTCATTTCACATGCAAACTGCATTAGAGTTCCCTGAAAATGGAGTCTTCACCAGGAGTGAAGATATTTAGGAACTTGATCTTCAGCGAGCAGATACTGAAAATTTACATTTTGGCCTGTTAGAGCAAGTGTCATGTCTCCCATGTTTGTTTTGAACCTTTTTTAGGTTTCTGAATTGAAAACACGGATTTACAGACAGGGTTATATTGGCACTTCTGGGTTGGGCATGCCCTTTGCCAGCCGATTTTGCATTTTCATGTAGATAGATTTTTTTTAGACCTCTTTAAACATTAAATACAGATATATGCTATATTTAAGCTATATTTTTATTGGTCACAATTGAAATTGCATCTCAATTTATTTTCTTAAAACTTTTGATGGAACACAAAATAAATATTCATCTATACCACATTCTCCCTTGATTAGTTTTCTTAAAACATTAGCTATGCCAACACCAAAAGTCAAATTTAAGCTGCATAAAACCCAGAAGACAAGCTTTTTGTAACTATTGTCAGGTTCAAACACGCTCACTGATCTTAATCAAGTAAGTCACTGATTCTTGATGAAAAATCTTTCAACTTGTGTGTTGTAGTTAAACAACTACAGATGTATCAGCAATTTGTAATTAATGGTGCAATATTAAAAAGATCCTAATTTGTTGTCAGTGTGAATCATTGCAGTTCCTAGCAACGCCAAACAAACACATTTAAGCTGAACTACATCAGTGTGAGGGAATTTTTATGGCGCCTCAGGGTGTTCCTGTCTGTGCTTGTCCTGATACACTGGACAATTTGAACACTGGATAAAACACTTTCTTTAACTGTATTAGTTGTATTAAAGGTTGTTTAAAAGCACGAGTTGCATTTTATATGTATTCTTTTTTTTTTCGTTTCATTTGCACCAGGTCTTACTCACTTAAGGAAGTGAGCTACTACCAAATAGTAAATGAGGAGCGGTTCTCCCCCACAGCTGCGGCTGTTTAGGCCTATCGTCTGGAGCACATTAACATTACCACAAGGTTGCCCTTGCTAAATAAAGGCAAGGTAAAATAATGTCTAACACAACCGATTTCTTTTTTGCTTAATAAATATAATAAAATGGTTCTTTGTTCATGTGCGGAAATTGTCTCCTTCTTTCTGATGTCGAACATCCCCACCCAAGTTATTGCGACCCCACCGCCAACAATAGACAATCTCAATGCCTTCGGGTCAGATAATGCTAGTGTGTGTAAAAGTGTTTTATTTAATTGAATTATGGATTAAAAATTACCTCAGCGCGTATTCTCCGCCGGTATATCGACTCTCGACCACTGTTTCAAAAATGATTGTCCAATGTGTTTTTAAAAAAATCCTTTCGTGATGTTTGCCTTGTTTCAAGTTACTCGATATTCAGTCGAACGAGCCTCTTCGTTGCCTCACGTTTTTTTAAGCTGTTAACATAACGCCGCCTTTTATGCCTCCCTTAAAATGTGAAAAGAGATTAAGGCATACATTTAGGAGAAGTTAGAATGCCTTGTGCTAGGAAAGTGCAGTGTACGTCCTGAATAGCTAGCGGACACGGAACGGGTGGTGCCTACCTCTCACCCTAAACCCGCCCACAGCGGAAATACAAGAGCGACAACAAGATATAGAAACGTAGATACCGCTATTTGACGGGCATGTGCGTGGTAGACACATTGGAGTGGTCAAAGTGGAGTTGAAAAGATGTCTACAGGTGAAACGCGAAAAATTAGAATATCGTGCAAAAGTTCATTTATGAATCCGTGTTTTCAAGTAATGCAGCTTAAAAGGTGGAACTAATATATGATATAGACTCATTACATGCAAAGCAAGATAGTTCAAGCCATGATTTGTCATAATTGAGATGATTATGGCATACAGCTCATGAAAACCCCAAATCCACAATCTCAGAAAATTAAAATATTGTGAAAAGGTTCAATATTCTTCAAAGGGTCAAAGTGTCCCACTCTAATCAGCTAATTAAGTCATAACACCTGCAAAGGGTTCCTTAGCCTTTAAATGGTCTCTCAGTCTGGTTCAGTAGGAAGCCCAATCATGAGAAAGACTGTTGACATCCTCCATCATTGACATCCTCCATCATTGACATCCTCCATAAGAAGGGACAGCCTCAAAAAGTAATTGCAAAAGAAGCTGTATTGCCCAAAGTTCTGTATCAAAGCACATTAATAGAAAGTTATGTGGAGGGGGAAAAGTGTGGAAGAAAAAGGTGCACGAGCAGCAGGGATGACCGCAGCCTGGAGAGGATTGTCAGGACAATGTCAAGGCCATTTAAAAGTGTTGGGGACTTTCACAAGGAGTGGACTGAGGCTGGAGTCAGTGCATCAAGAGCCATCACACACAGGCAGATCCTGGACATGGGCTTCAGATGTCGTATTCCTCTTGTCAAGCCGCTCCTGAACAACAAACAAAATTTGCTCAGTGGTCCAAAGTCCAGTTTTCTGATGAGAGCAACTTTTGCATCTCATTTGGAATCCAAGGACCCAGGGTCTGACCATACTACAAGATGCTTGAAGTCCAGTGTGAAGTTTCCACAGTCTGTGTTGATTTGGGGAGCCATGTCATCTGCTGGTGTTGGTCCATTAAGTCCATTAAGTCATTAAGTCCAGGGTCAACGCAGCCATCTACCAGGAGATTTTGGAGCAGTTCATGCTTCCTTCCGCAGACGAGCTTTATGGGTATGCTGACTTCATTTTCCAGCAGGACTTGGCACCTGCCCTCACTGCCAAAAGCACCAAAACTTGGTTCAATGACCAATTACTGTGCTGTGGGATTACTGTGCTTGATTGGCCTGCAAACTCATCTGACCTAAACCCCATAGAGAATCTATGGGGCATTGCCAAGAGAAAGATGAGAGACATGAGACCGAACAATGCAGGACAGCTGAAGGCCGCCATTGAAGCATCCTGGTCTTCCATAAAACCTCAGCAGTGCCAGAGGCTGATAGCTTCCATGCCATGCCGCATTGAGGCAGTAATTGCTGCAAAAGTGGCCCAAACCAAGTACTGAGTACATACAGTACAGACCAAAAGTTTGGACACACCTTCTCATTCAAAGAGTTTGAATTTGTATTATGGAAAGAAAAAAGCAGATAAGTAAAGAAAAACGAGTGGCCATCATTACTTTAAGAAATGAAGGTCAGTCAGTCCAAAAAATTGGGAAAACTTTGAAAGTGTCCCCAAGTGCAGTCACAAAAACCATCAAGCGCTACAAAGAAACTGGCTCACATGTGGACCACCCCAGGAAAGGAAGACCAAGAGTCACCTCTGCTGCGGAGAGGAAAATTTATCCGAGTCACCAGCCTCAGAAATCGCAGGTTAACAGCAGCTCAGATAAGAGACTTGGTCAATGCCAAGTTCTAGCAGCAGACACATCTCTAGAACAACTGTTAAGAGGAGACTGTGCGAATCAGGCCTTCATGGTAGAATATCTGCTAGGAAACCACTGCTAAGGACAGGCAACAAGCAGAAGAGACTCGTTTGGGCTAAAGAACACAATAAAGAACACAATAAAGAAAACTCTTTGAATGAGAAAGTGTGACGAAACTTTTGGTCTGTACTGTATGCTTACTTATACTTTTGAGAGGTCCGATATTCTTCTATGTACAATCCTTGTTTTATTGATTGCATGTAATATTCTAATTTTCTGAGATTGTGGATTTGGGGTTTTCATGAGCTGTATGCCAAAATTATCTCAATTATGACAACTCGCAGCTTGAACTATCTTGCTTTGCATGTAATGAGTCTATCTCATATATTAGTTTCACCTTTTAAGCTGCATTAATGAAATTTTTTTACTGAAACTTTTGCACGATATTCACATTTTTCGAGTTTCACCTGTATATGCAAAAGAACCATGTAGACATAAATAACTTGAATCCAGAATGAGTTTTCCTTTTGGATTAAATTACGATAAACAAGCCTTTCCATGATATTATATTTTTTTGTAAATGCCGTACTATCGTTATTACCCATCGTTGATGGTTAAAGAGTTTTTAGAAATAGTTAAAAGGTTAAACCTTACAATAAGATTATCCGCATTAATGTAATTAGTGGTGCTTGAAAAGCATCACTATTATTATCTCACAGGCATATTTTTTTCTAGTGGTGCTTGCAAAGCACCGTTTTCTTGCCTTTCTTCTTCTTTTTCCTCCCTAGTACAAAAGATTGGCACGTAAGTGGTCACACACCGTTTGTCATAGACTCATGAATCAACATGTCAAATCGTGTGGCTTATTCAGGAATGGCTATTCTAGCGCAGAGCAAGGATATTGTAGAAACATAAAAATTACGGCTTATTCAGACATTATTATTTCAGGTTGAAACCCATGTACATGTCTGCCTGTCTTTCTGTACAGCAAAACTCTCTGCCTAACATGCGCCTTGTTTACGATAAGTAGTACTTCTTTCGTCGTCAGCCAAATACACTCACTGTTCAGTAATGGGAGAGTGAATCACGTGACAAATCGAAAAAGTATATTGGATACAACATCAGCGTTTTAGTTTAGATAACAATATTCAGTTTAGCTTTTCTAATTAATATCTATTTGTGCAGGTGTTTGTTTACAAGTAGTATTGCGCGAGTGTATTGTTTATTATAACATTGTGACCATCGCGTGTGTATGCGCGTAAAGCAAAAGCAAGTGTCATAAGAGAAGTTCCTTGTTAAAGAAGTTTCCAGACAGAGCAGTGTTTCCGTTAGAGTGTGTGAAACACTCTTTGTCTGGATTCTTTTCAAAGATAAAGTGAAAAGAATCCAAGCACACTTCCAAAACTAATTTTGCTTGCAATCCAAGGTTTGACTGTACTCCAAAAGTTTCATTAAATTCTGGCAAGTGGTCGATTTACGACATGGCCACAGTTTGACGCATACACAAAAAGTTGTCAAAAAGTCAGAGTAGCAAGTAGACATGCATAATCTGGCACATAATTGCTCATAACTTCCTACTGGCACATAACTGCTCATAACTCCCTACTGGAACATAACTGCTACATAACTACTCAACATTTTGACTGAATTTATGGCACACAAACTAGCAATCTGCGGATAATAGGGTGGGCACTTTACCACCTGCACCACTCAGGAGCTATTCCACAAAGTTTTTCTGCTTTGTCATTTAAAGTCAATAAAAGAGTGAATGAAATTTCGTTAGATTATGCTGTCAAGCCTGCAACTAGGACACAAAATTGAATTGAATTGAATTGAACTGAATTGAATTGAATTGAGCAAGGAGAACAAAGCCAAGTGTTCACAGGAATTAGAACAAAAGAAACAATGTTTACAGAAGGATTACAAGATCTTTTTGATATAGCACATGCAAACACAGGAAATATGTATATTTTTTGGTTGGACCTGAAGTCAAATCCTGGTTTCATTGCTCCTTCAGGCGGCTATGCTCATAACAAAGATTTTTCAGCTTATCAGAAACATTCAGAAGTACGACAACTAAGTCCACCTATTGTACATGTCAGAGGAACTAGTGGTGATGGCGTTGATGTTGCCAACAAATGCAAGATGGTGAGTTGCTTGAGTTCTCCTGGATTTGTGATTCCACTGAAAAGAACCCTTATGGACTCTGCACTGATCCAGTCTAAAGCACTACAGGACTTCATCAACATTTTGAACTTGAACATGACTTCCTTACCAACGATCTGTCAAGTTGAGAAGACAATAACATATTCAAAACTGTCAAAACTACTCTGTGCAACTTAAGGGTTGTAAATAACATTGCAGAATGTGGTGTGATTTTGATGGAAAGCTTTACACCAACGACAAAGAACAGGAACCGTTTTTGTAACTTGTAGTCATTCAATACAAACATCTGGACAGAAATATTCCTCCTCTGATGAAACAATTAACTTTTGAACAGGAACACAATGTTGAAACTTGTACCAACAATTAAAAATGTTTAAACAGATTTTTTTAGTACTGTAAATGCTGTGACAGCTTTGTGATTACTTGATGTAATGACTTTCTGCCTGTTAACTAAAAGAAAGGTTTTGTTTGTACATTGGTCAGAACTAGCTCTTTCAATTATATCTTCACGTTTCATACATTGGAGGACCTGAAACCAGAAAATTTTAGAAAATGTTCTGTCTGTCTGTATGTCCGACGCGCACGCCAGGCTCCGCCCCGCACAACGTCCTACGTCACCCGAGTTCTAGCACACCGCACGCACCCACGTCACACACAGCTGCACCGCATTTCACTGATTCACACACACACACACAAATATAAGCGCCACTCTTTCATCTGGGGTCCGTTCTTCGTACGTCGCTAACTCAGTTAGCTGGATTTGATTGTTGTGGATTTGTCCCGATCTTGGATTGTTTCGTTCTTCGAAGCGAATCTTGCGCTTGCTGTCATAGCAACATGTCCGTAAGCTTAAACCTGCTTGGGAGCAGGTTTATTTCATGTAAACAGGATTTAGGCTGCGCTCCTGCGGTTTATGATTGGTTGAAATGGCGAGATCACATCTGATTGGTTAAAGAGCCTGACTGACGCGGACTGACTCACGTGGGAAAAGAAAAGTATATACTTCTTACTAGACTTGTTCTACTTCACTTTTACACTGTAAACCCGATTAAGTTGGCAAAACTCAAAATATTTGAGGTAATAAGTTACATATTTTTTAAGTAATGATGTTTCCAATTTTAACTATCAATATTTAAATTTGTTGCAAATAGAAAGAAGTCAATCCAGCGATACTAATCATCAACAACAGGAGTGCTCGAAGAACCGAATTAGCCGCATCGTAATTAGCGCGATGATCTCATCTTAGATCTGTCAATTCATCTAGGATGTTTCAAGCAACGTACGAAGGACGGACCCCAGGGGGGTATTCCAGAAAGCTGGGTTAACTGACCATTTGGTAAAACTTAACCTCAGGGTTGATTTACCCCAAACCCGCATACCATGAGTATGTCGGTTCCAAAACCCCTGAGTAAGAGTAAGTTTAATCAATCTCCTACTGGTTACCCAGAGTTAATGCGCGTGCACGGTGCATACATAAAGACATTTTCAATGGATCCCCGATTTCACGAGTCAAAATGGAAAATCAAAGTGACAAAAAAGAGAGCGTCTTACTTCACAGAGGTGGATATGGAGGTTTAAATGCAGCAAATGAAGAATTCAAGCCAATAATAATGAAAAAAAAAGCAATACTGCTGCATCGGCTAAAGAAAGAGAGTTGGCTTGGCAAAAAATAACGGACAGAGTAAATGCGTGAGAGTATTAAGTAGCAAATTTGACATCGACTTCCCTTTTATTATACACTAATTATTAAAACCCTAATGCTCAAAGTAATTAAACACATTGAGTACTGTTAACGTAAATAATTGCAATTAGGTAAAATTATTAGACTTTTTTGAGTATTCAGAACCTTTTGATATTTTAAGTAATCGTAAGTACGTAAGTAACAGTAACTGTCACCTTAAAATTCCACCTTCTTAAAATCTATACAGCACTGGTGGCTCAGTGGTAAGTGTTTCGCCTGCCGTGCGAAAGACCCGGGTTCGATTCCCAACAACTGCAACAACAATTTGTTTAAAAATATATATATATAGTTTACTTAAAATCGGAAACATCATTACTTAAAAAAAATATGTAACTGATTACCTCAAGTTTTTTAGTTTTGCCAACTTAATCGGGTTTATGGTGTGTGTAAAAAGTGTTTAAGTGCCAGACATACTGTGTGAACGGCTCTACACACAGTTGCCTTTCCCACATGCTCTGCGACACCCACATTGTACAAAAAATGCCATGACGCAAAAAAAAAAAAAAAAAAACCGAAGTGCTATGTCCACTGTAATAAGTTACATAAATTTTTTTTAAGTGATGATGTTTCCAATTTTAAGTAAACAGAACTGTAAATTTTTGAGTTTGTTGAACTTGTTGCAAATCAAATAAATTGCTGGTGTTGTCACCACATCAGACAAGCCAGCCTGGGGATCGAACCCGCGCCGTTCTCATGGCAGGTGAAACACTTACCACTGAGCCACCAGTACTCTATAGAGTTTACTTGGTGGAATTTAAGGTGACGGTTACTGTTACTTACATACTCACAATTACTTAAAATATCTAATAGGAAGTTCTGAATACTCAAAAAGGTTTATTAATTTGACCTAATTGTAATTATTTAAGTTAACAGTACTCAGTGTGTTTAATTACTTTGAGCATTAGCAATATGCAGTTTCAAGAGATGTGTTAAGTAAATTAACGATTTCCTTGAAAACCGATAACACTCTTTCAAATAATCATTAGGAAATTAAAAGACATCAATATGCGATCTTATAACTCTCTCCCGGCGAAAAACGCGTATAATTTGTGCCTCCACATCCACAGGATCTTCATTAAAAGTGCACATCATGCTCAATAAACCTCTGAAACAAACTTACCCTGGAACAGAACCTGCTACCGAGCAGGTTATCTTCAGAGAGCAAGTTGCTATAGTTACAAACATACCCAGAAAGTTACCTCCGTTTTTGGAACCGAAAGTTGAGGATATTCACTAACTTACTCTTAAACTTACCCGGGTATGTCACATACCCTGCTTTCTGGAATACCCCCCTGATTACGTCATTAAACCGCAAAGAAGTCGCAGTTTTAATGATGTACAGAACGCAATGCCTCAGAAAATCCGATCTGTCTGTTTACACGACAATCACATTAGCACATATCTGATTTATATCTGATTTATTTCCACATATGAAGGAGGCCTGAAACCGATCTCAAAATATCGGAATGCATGCGTTTTTTTTCCTGTTTACATGGACATAGAAAATATCCGATATGTGTCACATAGGAGCAAAAAATTGGAATTGGGTCACATTTAACTGACAGTGTAAATGTAGCTTTTGTCTCCCGTGCTCCCAATCTGTATTTTACTCCGTCTCACGCACTCCCGTTTTCCCTCCTGTCAGCTCCGCGTTTTTCCTAGTTTATTTATTAGTTTCTGTTTTGCTTTTGGTTTCCGTATATTCCCGTGTTTAATTTCCAGTGTTAAGTATACTATTTCTGTTGAACCCAGTGTTTTGTTTTCCCCCTATTCTGTTAATAAATCGCCCTGCCGGGCAAATTCAGTGACTCTCGTGTGAGAGAGTACGTGGTACGCGGCAGTATGCCTGTCCATCCAAATTTTGTCACAGCATCATGCAAATTTGCTGGATATAAGTTCTTTTATCTACTTTTTCAATTTCTCTTCTTTGATTTACTCTCTGATTACCGAACAAGGTGTAAGATATTTAACCTTACAAAATGTAATTTCTTTGTACTAATAAGTTGGGGATAGTTTTCTGCCATACAGAAAGACAGGCAGACATGTACAGTATGTTGGCTTCAATACTGTCCAATTCTGCTGTCATGGACTTTACATTTATCTTGCACAGTAATGCCTGTAGGGTAGGGTGATGCATAAGTGTATGTAAAAAAAAAAAAAAAACTGTTGAATGCTAAGTGTCAATTTCATCCTCTGACTTACACTGCCCATAGATAATAAAGTAGAAAGGCACACAAGGGCATTGCACTTGACATTCTTTTCCAAAATGCCTAATAGTACCTATATTATTGGTATACCGTGATTGTTCTCTACTTGTCATTAATCCTGCCTCGCAAACCAAAAATCACAAATATTTTTGATACTCTACCAGCTTTCTCTTCCTTTATTGCCTTCCTACTTTATCATGCATTTTGCATTTTAATTTGTCTGTAATTTTTGTTCTGGTGCTGTGGCACCTCAATTGCTCCTTTGGGTAGTGACTCTAGTGTGTAGATCTGGGAGAACACACAAAAACTTGCCTTAACTCTGTTTTAGGACATGAAACACTGGATATGAAGGTTAACAAACATATATGTTATATTCCCCTATTTTACCAAGAATATAATAGTAAATAATAAAGAAATAACAGCTACCTACTTTTTATTCTAAAATGTGGGTAGCTGTTATTTTTTTATTATTATTTGACATTTAATTCTAAAATGTGGCCCTAATGGAGGCAGTAGGGTGGTGTAGTGGTTAGCACTGTCTCCTTGCCCCTCCATGGCCCGAGTTTGATTCCTGGCTAGGTTTAATTCCCGTATCTGTGTGCATGGAGTTTGCATGTTCTCGCTGCTTGGTGGGTTTACTTCGGTTTCCACCCAAAGACATGTCATTTAGGTTAATTGGCACACCCAAATTGTCCGTAGTGTGTGGGTATGTGTGTGTGTCCTGCGATAGATTGGCACCCTGTCCAGGGTGTAACTGTCACCATTATTTGTTTGCTTTATTGATCTTTTCGAAGACCAAAATCATTATTGTTGAACATGTACAGTAAGTTGTATTTGTTGTTATTTGTACTTTTATTTTGAAGTGACTTTTGCTTTGGGGTGTCAGCGCAAGTGGGCGCAAAAACGGTTAACGTTCTCTGTGGGGGAAAAAAGCAAAAAAAAACGCCTCGGTGACACTATCCATCCATGAGGATGGATAACTTGTGTGTATACCGTGGAACCTCGGATTGCAAGTAACGAGGTTTACGAGTGTTCGGCAAACCGAGCAAAGATTTGTAATAAATTTTTAATCGGAAACCGAGCAAGTATTAGCTTACGAGCACCGAGTATCATGTATCACGCATGCGACTCTTATTTTGACACCGAGCGTCACTCTTGGCTGCAGAATTCTTTCAGCCTATCTCATGTGTGTGCGTGCGCGTAATTTGACACCGACACACACACGCAAACACCCTGACACACGCACAGACGCTCTTCTAGCCTTTTTACCCCCACCCTGGATTCACAAACAAACAGAAACTCTTCTCTGTCGCGATTCTTTTCAAAGGTAAGGTGCTGGTTAATTAGTTTTGTTTTTTTTACTTTACCGCAGTGATTCCCTTAGTATGCTCATGCCAGGGTCAGTTTTCTTTTTTTTTTTCCGTTAAAACGGTGTTTCCGCTGTTTTTGTGTGTGTTAGTTGTGAAACATAAAAAGTGATTCCTATAGTATGCGCTAATGCCAGTCTCAGAGAGATTAATTTTTTTTTCCGTTATAATGATGTTTGTGTGTGTCCGTTTGTTGTGAAATTTATAAAGTGATTCCTTTAGTATGCGCTCACGCCAGTCTCAGAGAGATTTATTTTTTCCTGTTAAAACAGTGGTGTGTGTGTGTGTTGTGTGTATGTTGTGAAACTTAAAAAGTGAGGTGGGGAGAGGGAAGAGGAGTGTTACTGTGTAAACAAGGCGAGGGAAGAGGCTAATTCCACACACACACACGGTGCCTGCGCGCACCAACGGAAACGCTTATCTGTCGGGATTTATTTGTACTTTTTTAAAGGTAAAGTGCAGATTAAGTCGTTTTATTTTCATTTTATAGATTTCATTAATGTAAGGTTTTATAATATTGTATCGATCGGGCCCGGACCGGTAAAGTATCAAGGTGCAGCGGACAGATGTGCCTCAAACAATCGTGCTGCAACAGTACTGTTTTTCTTTCAGACTGGAGTCTCTCAATTTGGTTTGCCATTAAGATGGAAAGAAGAGGAACAGACCAAGGGAAGAAGTGGGAAGAAGTGTGCATAACCAAAGGATAGAACGTCTCTGGGGGGGATGTGAACAGGGTTGTGTCAGACTTTTATAGGCAGCTTTTCCAGTACATGGAATATGTGGACATTCTACATCCTGATAATGAGATGCACTTATGGTCCCTCAACTACATATTCCTTAGGAGAATTCAACGGCCATGTGATGAATTTATCAGACAATGGAATTACCACAATATGAGAACAGAGCGTGGCATGAGTCCACTAGCATTGTGGAACTCTGGTATGATAATTGAGCCAAATATTGTACTTAATGTGTCTGACATAGGTGACTACAATATTGACTTTGTTAATGAGAATATGACACAGGTCAACACTGTACCAGAAAACACTTTTAGTGTAAGTACTGCAGATACTGATTACCTTCAAACATTTTTGGATCCCTTATCAGATGATGGGAATAATGGGATACAATACTACTTAACTGTTTTGGACTATTTGTCATCACAATACACATAGAAAGAATGCAGACACACATTTTTTTATTTTCAAGATTATCTTTATCCACAAATGGTACGTTTTACAAACTTTGTAAAACAGAACTTTTAATAAATCTGTTTTTACGGCACAACTTTCATGTTTTAAATGTTTTACTTCACAGTGAATACTTCTTGAAAAACTACATGTTGAATACACTTTATACTTTAAGCCAAAAGTATCTTTTTAAAACATGCATTTTTTCTTTCCATAACAATAATTGTCATTTGAACATTATTGAACATAAATTTTTAAAAAATATGTTAATTTGTTATTAATGAATATCATATTAATGAAAGATATAGCCTTGTTTATAAAATAAAAAAATGCTACATTTGAGAAATTCTGGTAACAAAACCGAGAACAAGATCATGAGAAATTAACTGATAATATTAGATAATAACAATATTGTGAAATATTAACAAAATTGTACTAACTTTAAACTTTTCCAAACCCCAACAAGCCTTTAACAGCTTCAGTTAGTAGATTTTCTAATTCAGTTTCATCTTATACACCTCTTGGTAAGAAAAGAACCATTGAACATGTTGATGCAGAAGGAAGTCTTCGACAACCATTGTCTTGTGTATAAAAGTAAATCTCTGCTTTCTTGTGAAAACCCAGGGGAGGGAGACAATTAGCACCAGACAGGAATGTCAGAAGATCCTCAAAAGTCAAAGGAGATGCTCTTTCTGTTGTATGTACATAGAACAACAATAAAAATGCTTTAAATATAATGCTCATTTAACATAATGCTTAAAGCTAATCAGAAAATGTCAGCACTTACCCTGGATGCTGTTGAGTAAACTTTCCCATGAAAAGATGGTCTCTTCTTCAGCCTCTCTTCTGTTACTACCATCTTGACTCCAGTTCACAACAAGAAGGTCTCTAAACTCACTTCTTGAAAGAGGTTTCTGTGTGTTGGTGAAAAGAGCCTTGAAGACTTTCCAGTTGTTTTCCACTATCTGCCAAAGTAATCCACATGAATTGACTCCTGCTTTGAACTGAGAGATCATGCTGGCAGGCCTAAGATGATAAAGAAAAATTAAGAAACAAACAAACCCTTAGAAAATAAAAAACATCAAAACCTTTAACTATATCTAATTACAGAAAGTTAACAATAGAACAAAAAATATATTTACTATTCTGTGTTCTATCAATGATTGTTGAGCTACTCCCAACACTATGAAATAAAGTGTTTTCCTGGGAAGTTTTCATACAAGCTTACCTATGATAAATGAAGTGTTTAATGACAAGGCTATAAAATCCTAGCATGTCAAAAAGGCCAGCAGTGTAGACTAAGACTGGCCTTCAGTGAAATTAGGTCACTTACACTTGTGCACTGACTGATCTAAACATGGCAGGAAATAGGAAATATTGTTTCATATAAAAAATCATTGTTATTTATCAAGCAAAATATTTGTACATGATATACCTGCTGCATCTAGAGCAGATCTATTTTTATTTATTTTAAAACTAATGGTTATAACACTTCCTCGTTAGCAGATTAAACGCGACTCGTTCATTCGAATAAAAACTAGTAAAAGTTCTGACTAGTAAAAGTGTGATTAGTTCTTAGGTGTGATTGTGTGAGTCACATGCTTCTGAGTGAGCTTCTGAGCTTCCTGTTTGACGTAGCTTCCTGTTTTTCGTATTCTTCCCGCGAAAGTTCCTCGTCTGTCTGTAACAGCGTTTTAGATTATATTTTGTTTAGTTTTTTTTTTATAATTATATATATTGTCCTGTTTTTACTAAATAACAAACTAGTTTTTACGCTTTAATACTACTGGACTTTATCCGTTTTTTGCGCTTTTTGAGAGAACGCGCATATCATCTGACCAACAACAAGCGAATCCATCAGCAAATAATCACAACTCCGGCACAAAGGTACGTTATTATGTCTAACATTCAGCTTGCTCAGTGTGTGGTGTGCAGGATGTTTAGACATTCTTCCTCCATCATTAATGATAATTTTATTTGTGATAGGTGTGTGTTAGTGATCACCCTGACGGAGAAGATATTAGCATTAGAAGAGCGCATCCAGACTTTAGAGAGGGTTAGTGAGCGCGAGAGCAGCGTTATTCCCGTAGCAGAAAGTCTGGGTGCCGCACGTGGAGATAATCAGCCCCCGACTCCGGCAGTAGAGCCCTCACAGCGGGGCGAGTGGGTGACGACTCGGCGGCATACTCGTTCAGCCAAAGCTAACGCTAAGGCTAGCCCACCGGAGGACACCTCTTCTGCGCTTTACGTGTCCAACAGGTTCGCTCTCCTCAGTGATGCACCCGCTGAGAAACCTGAAAGAGCTCTGGTTATAGGAGACTCCATACTGAGGAGTGAAATGAGCCAGGCCTTTAGGGGCGCCAGCGGCAGTGGTCAGGTGTATCCCGGGAGCCAGAGCACCGGACATAGCAGGTAATCTTAGGGCTCTAGGACAGCATAGGTTCTCTAAATAGTGGTACATGCTGGAGCTAATGATATACGCCTTCGTCAGTCAGAGGTTATCAAGAGTAATTTTACAGAGGTGTTTAAAATAGCGAAGGCGATGTCCGAAGAAGTAGTTTGCTCTGGTCCCATCCCAATGAGACGTGGCGACATAGCTTACAGCAGGTTATGGTCGCTGAACCGCTGGATGTCCAGGTGATGCTCCGAAAACATTGTGGACTTCATAGACAATTGGAAGACCTTTGAGGGCAAAACTAGCCTGTTAGGGCGGGACGGTGTCCATCCCACTCGGGAAGGTGCTGCTCTCATTTCTTGTAGTATAGCACATAGTCTCAGAAGAGGCCTAGTTAATCGGTGACAATCCAGAGCCCAGGCCAGGGAGCAGACAGACAGGCTAAACCAACCGTCTGCTAGCTGCATAGAGTCGTCACTCAGGGTTCATCATATTGAGACTGTGTCTGTTCCCCAAGCTAAGTTTAGAAAGACTCAGAAAGTCTGTTTTAGTAATTTAATTAACATAGATACCACAAACTCAGATCACACTGAATGCGCAGCCAGCACCTCTGATCTGAAGCTAGGACTGTTAAATATTAGATCTCTCGCATCTAAAGCAGTTATTGTTAATGAAACTATCACAGATCAGGAGTTTGATATATTATGTTTAACAGAAACCTGGATTAAACAGGACGAGTATGTAGCTCTAAATGAAGCTAGTCCTTTTGGATACAGCTATATACACCAGCCTCGGCTAACTGGTAGAGGAGGAGGAGTCGCAGTTATTTATAATGATAATCTGTCTCTCGTACAAAAACACAGTTTTAAATTTAATGCATTTGAAGTTCTCTATAGTAACATAAAGTCAGCTCAGTCGATCCCGCTAATCATCATTTACAGACCCCCAGGGCCGTACACGGAGTTTCTCTGCGAATTTGCAGATTTCCTCTCAAACCTTGTTGTTTCTGTAGATAAAGCGTTAATTGCTGGAGACTTTAATATTCATTTTGAGAATCCAGAAGACCCTCTGAGAACAGCATTCTTGTCCATACTGGACTCAGTAAGAGTAA
>JAAGKR010008714.1:0-29977 GCA_011419295.1 Clarias macrocephalus | reverse complement strand
CGCTACGACTGACGGTGGCCTAGCCGGCCGAGAAGCCGCCTCGCGGAGCGCCGCGTTCTCCTGCCGCAGCTCCGCGACCTCGCGGCGCAAAGCCGCAATGTCTTGGACGCTAACGCGAAGAGCCGAAACCTCACCGCTCAGCTGCTCAATCAACCGGGCATGACCGTCCACCAAATCGCAGAGGTGAGCGTAATCCGCTGGGTTTACTGCTGGCTCAGTCATTCTGTCACGAAGCAACCGGAGAATGATCAGAAGACTAGCAGTTAGCCCGTGTAGCGTGGATGGTAAACCCAAACGCGGAAGTAGCGCGAACAGGCAGGATAACCACGCGATTTATTATTAGAACTCTCTCACGTAGAGAGCAAGAGTTTACACAATTAAACCCGCGTTCTAACAACACACACTCAATCAGGAAGATAACCCAAGATGGTGAGTACTCACGAAATGGAAGAGATAGCATCTGAGACAGCATGGGTAGACTCAATGACTGAGCAATGTGAGGCGCCATCTTGTTTCCTTTTATGCTTCCTGAAATGCGACCGTATTACTTCCAGGTCCTAGTGCCGGCCGTGTTACGAGTGTGAATGACACTAATTTCTTGTGTTAAGTCAATAACAGCTTTTACAAAATGAAATCTTTTTTTTTTTCCTAAAAGGCTATTAATGAAGGATCCTTGACACACTTGGCATTTGCAAACACAAACACACTGAATTGTGTCTCCCATTAAACCATTAAACAATGACTCAGCAACCAACCCAGAGACACAGAACCTGTTGATCTAAAACCTGATTCATTTCCATTTAATGTATGAGGACCTTTGGGACAACTCGGATTTCTATTCTATTGAAGATAATGTCACAATAGAAATGAGACTCAGATTATTTTAGCTTTTATTTACCCTTTTATTTACACATTTCTATTGTGTTTCTTTTTTTATTAGTGAAATTGCATGTAGTTAATGTTTGCGTAAACAAAACCCCCACAAAAATTTCTGTTTTGATTGATAAAAATTTCTTAAACTTTAATAACCTTGTTTATGTTGATCAACAACAATCACCTATAAAGTACCAAACATGCTCAGAGCTCAGCTGATTTGGATTTAGTATAAACGCCATAAAAGATAAAAGAACAAGGAAGGTAATAATAAAAAATAAATAATATATATTTTTAATAATGTACATTAATCAACCTCAACATTAGGACCACTGTACGGTGAACACTTATAAACATCTATACACCAGCATATTGGTAACAGGATCATGGGCAGCCAAGGACAGTATGTCTGGTCCAATTCCATAGAAAGGTCAGTGCGGCACAAATTGCCAAAAAGTTAATGCTGGCTGTGATAGAAAGGCCAGAACACCCCAGTGCACCACAATGCACCCCGTACGGGGCCAACAAAGGTCCCAAGGTCCCAGACTTGCTTTCAAACTCCTCAAACCCCATTCTGATCGAGCCCCATGGGATGCACAGGACAAAAACAAATACAATCCACAGAGGCTGGTTCCAGACACCACAGCATCCCCAGAGGTCCTCATTAAATATATTCTTTCATTAATACCAATAAAATAAAGTGACTGGTTTTCACTACAGGGCTTAAAAGGTACTCTATATCCCTGGCCTAATAAGCTAGCATGAAGAAGTCTTATACTGTAGGTGGAGATCTAGGCTCTTCTATCTAGTCACTCTAAGAGGCCCTTATATACTTTAAGTACATAAGGTCATCTACTAAACATTGCAAACCTCGTAAACACATATAACTCATGTTAATGTGATAAAGATGTTTAGATAGTTTTGAAGTGTATCATGTTGGGGTTTTCATTCATTAGTCATCTTTTAATTAGACTTCTCGCACTCTGAAGTATGACACACAGGTTTTTGTAATTCACAAGATTTCCATTAAAAAGCTTTTCCTATCCAGCTTGGTACATGAACCCCTCGGTTAGTATTTTGCATTTGTAGCCATATACAGTCTTCTCACAATACTTTGCTAGAATTTTTGCTCTTCTCTTCCTGACAGAACTGGGGTATTCCTCCTGTCAGGTTTGTGGACCTCCTCGAACTTTCACACTTCAGTCAATACATTTCCTGAGGGATTCAGTTCAATGCTTGGTGATGTTTGTATTTCAGGATCGGATGGCTCCAATTGACATGCCAGCACGTTTAATCTTTCAGACCAATGTTCATTCATCCCTGCATAAAAAAAAATCAATCAATCAATCAATCAATCAATCAATAAATAAATAAATAAATAACAACAATAAGAAGAATAAGAAATCCTATCCTAGTCCTAATGTCCCATTTCAATATAAATTATAAAAATATAATATATATATATATATTATTATTTTAAATATAAGTTGCATACATATGTTTTTGCAATTGTGTAGATGTTCGTGGTATCTTAAGTACTTTGGAAAGTGCTCTGAAGAAGGAATGTCTTGGGTTACTTTCTTGTAACCCTGTTCCCTGAAAAAGTGGAAACGAGATGCTGCGTGAACATGCTATGGGAACATCTCTTTGTTTAACCCATTTTGAAGCATGTGTGTATCAAATACGCCAAATTTTGGATTATACAACCTTGGTCAGGTGACGTCATCTGATGAGGTGCACCTGCCAGTTATGAATAGGAGTGAACCGGGAACATCCTCAGGTCAATTTTTTGTCCAGCCACACCAGCAGTGCGACATTGGAGCGCAGCATCTCGTTCACGCTTTTATAGGGAACAGGGATACAACAAAGTAACCCAAGACGTTCCCTTTCAAAAGCTACACTCGATGCTGCGTGAAAATGCTATGGGAACGAGAATACCAATGCCGCCGCACTGCTAGTGTCTTAACCCCCCGGTTGTGCTGCGTGTGCGCACAATAGCCAAAGAGGCCTCAGACATAACTTTGGGATGCTGACTCGAGGACCCGCGAGCCCGGAGTAGCAAGGACATCCAAACTATAAAATCTAAAAAATGTGTGCGGAGAGGACCAACCTGCCGTATCACACATTTGCTGCAAGGGGACACCTCTTGCCAGAGCAATTGATGAGGCAATTCCCCAGTTCGAATGAGCCCTGATTCCTAGAGGCGAAGTGTGACCACGCGCCTCGTAGGTTAGGGCAATTGCATCTCTCAGATCCAATGTAACAGAGTTTGTCTAATGGCGGCTGCTCTGACTTACACCACTGGCTAGCTAGTAAATCTGAAGAGCACAGACTGGACACAGTAAGTGAAGTCTTTCCTGCTCCAAAACTGTAAAAAGTGGAGGAAAGAAGGCTTCAAGAACAACTAGGTGCATGGTCGAGAATGGAACTTTTGGAAGATAGTTCGGTTGAGGATGCAGAATAGCTTTGACTAGCCCTGGGGCAAAGGACTGACAAAGATCTCCAATTCTCTTCATAGAAGTAATAGTTATAAGAAAAAAACATTTTGAGTCAGAAGCCTGACAGGCGCTGACTCTAGTGGTTCGAATAGAGTGTCAATCAGACCTTCGAGCACAATAACTAAGTCCCACAAAGGGACTGTCGCTCTAGTGGGCGGCATCAACCGTTTAGCTCCACTAATAAAACGGGCAACTAAAGGGTGCTTTCCCACAGAAACGCCATCGGTCGGAACATGACAAGCTGAAATAGTGGCTATGTACACTCTGAGAAGACTAGGATATAAGCCTGAGGACAACTTTTCTTGCAGAAACTCCAGCACTGAAACAATTCGGCAATGGACTGGTCTACATGTTTTACCATGCACCAACTTTCAAATACACTCCATTTGAGGGCATGAGTTCTTCTAGTGGAGGGAGCCCTAGCACTTAGAATAGTTTCAATTATGCTGGCTGGAAGACTAGCATCTCTTTGTTGGTCCCCCTGAGTTCCAGAGCTCAGGCCGGGGATGAAATATTGTCCCCTGCACTTGAGACAGAAGATCCCTTCTCACTGGAATCACCCACGTTGAGCCGTTGAGGAGAGATATTAGATCCGAGAACCACACTCTGGTCGGCCAACGGGGTGCTATCAATAAGAGGGAAACCCTGTTGACTGACCCTCGCCAGGACTCCCGGGAGCAGAGCTATCAGCGGAAATGCATAAAGGCATAATCTGGGCCACATATGGGCCATTGCATCCAGACCCAGGGGAGCTGGAGAAGTCAGAGAGTAGTAAAGGGGACATTGTGTGGTTTCTTGCAAGGCAAAGAGGTCCACCTGCTACATAAAATCTGCTACATAAAATCTGCTACATAAAATCTCTCCCAGATTTGACTAACTACTTCGGGGTGGGGATTCTAATTCCCGCATGTCACAGCTTGTCTGGACAGCAAGTCTGCTCCCATATCTATATGCCCTGGAATGTAAATCGCCCTGAGGGACAGGAACTTGTCCTGTACCTACTGCAGAACCTGGTGCGATAGCTTTTTCCAACGGCTCGAGCACAGTCCGTCCAGGCAATTTATTTACAAGACTACCGTAGTGATGTCCACCTGCACTAGGACATGGTAGCCTTTCAACTGCTGCAGCGAGTATTTCAGGGCCAGAAATAGAGTCATCATTCTGAGGCAATTAATGTGCTACGTGAGAAGTTGACCTCTCCAGATCCTTGGGCTGGACGGCCATCTAAGACAGCACCCCAGCCCATGACGGAAGACAACACAGACCTAGAGTGGGACCCAGAGTCAAAAACAGGGGTCTGAACCACATAGAAAGGGCTTCTCCCAGTGTTGAGTCTCAATCCTAAAGAATGGAGGTGAACTAGAACTACATCTCGATGTCGAAGCGTTAGCTGCTAAGACTGAGCCAGGATCAGCCAGTCGTCTATATAATTCAGAATACAGATGCCCTGGAATCATAGAGCCAGAGCTGCATCCATGCATTTTATATATGTGTGGGGTGACAGGGCTAGGCCAATTGGAAGGACCTGATATTGGTAAGCTTCGCCCCCGAAAGCGAACCTCAGGAACTTCCTGTGTTGTGGCAATATTTCTTTAATGTGCGTCCTTCTGGTCGATTGTCACAAACCAATCCTCTGGTTGGATTTGAGAAACAATCATTTTGGCTGTCAACATTTTTATGTTCAGCCCACGAAGATTTAAAAGTGGACGCAATCTCATATCTCTCTTGGAAACCAGGAAATACTGACTTTAATAGCCTGGGTCTCTGTCTGGCAGGGGACCATGTTCTATGGCCCCTTTTTCCAGCAAAGTCTGGTAATTGCTGTGTCAGCAGATGTGCTCATTCCAATTTCATGGAAGTGCAGACCACACCATTGAAACGTGAAAGAAGATGTGCAAAATTAATCATGTAGCCTCTCTCTAAGTGCTTTGTACCTACGGAGACATACCTGGCAATAGGTTCCGTGCTGCCAGCCTCTCTAAAAGGGGCACACGTTTTGACACTGAGGCTAGATGTGGGGGTGTTAGGTTCGGCATCCTGAAACATAGCAGGAAGGAACCGAGCACCTAACATTTCGCTGGAGACTGGACAACGGCCTCCAGAGGGTGCCAGGGAGGAGTCTTTATCCCTTATTGGAATTTTTACACCCCCTCTCCGGGGGGAGACACCCCCATGGTCCTGGGCATGGCAGCGTCAGGCCTTCTTTTTGGTGGAGATGATGCTCCTCAGGTCCGGTCTTTTTGAGGCTGATTGCAAAGCGCGGCGAGTCCCTCCTGGAACCTAGTGGCGGCGGTGTTTACGGCGTCGCCAAAGAGGCTGGAAGGTGAGATGGGGGCATCAAGGAGGAAAACCCGATCCCTGTCCTTGATGCCCGTGAGGTTAAGCCATAGATGTCTCTCCATGGCGACCATGGCAGCCATAGAATGGCCATAGCACAGGCCATCTGCTTGGTGGCACAGAGAAATAAATCTGTGGCTCGGCATAGCTCTGCAAATGCCGCATCGTCGATAGACACGCCAGTGCTCAGATCTCTTAGCAGGTCAGCTTGATATACCTGCAAAACTGCAACGGTATGCAGGGCAGCACCATCCTGACCCTCTGCCTGATAAGCTTTCCCCACCAACAAAGATGTTAGTCTACACGGCTTGGTGGGGAGTGTGGGCTTTTACAGGAAAGATGAGCTCCCAGGAGAGAGATAGCCTGCAAGCGTCTCCTCAATCTGGGGCATCATCATATAACTTTGCGCTTTCGCATCAACGACATTCGAATGAATCGATGTTAATAGCAAAAACAGGGGATGAATAGGGCTTATTCCATGAAAGAGTTAACTTGTCATGGAGGTCGCCAAAGAAGGGAAGGGACCATCATTGAGGCCCCTCCCCCGGCCACTTGACAGAAACCTGTCATTTAACTTTGAACGCTTGGGGGATTATTTTTTTTTTTGCTCCTGCGGCAAGAGAGGAAGTCTCTTCTGCCCATTCACAAGAACTACTGGCGCTAAAACTTCCTGATCCGGCAAGAGTACGAGAGAAAAGGATGATTCCATCTCATGCCAGATCAGCACGTCAGCCCAATGAATGAGCTGCAGCGCGAAGCATCTTAATAGGGAGGAGATCACCGTGCTCACACTCTCCTTTGACTCTCAAAACAGAAAGTGTGGAGATCACCATCCGAGAGAAATCTCGGATGCGTGCAAGGAGGCACGCATCTCTTCTCAAACTCTACCATATTGGTGAGTAATCTAACACTTTCTTTCTTTCTTTCTTTTTTGTATATCTGTCTTGCACACACCCACACAAACACAATGCGGTCCTTGAAGACAAAAAGACCTGAGAAAGTTTCCGGTTCACTCCTATTTATAACCCACAGGTCCACCTCATCAGATGACGTCACCTGACTGAGGTTATATAAGCCAAAATTTGGCATGTTTGATACACACATGCTTCACAACCGGTTGAACAAAGAGATGTTCCCATAGCGTTTTCACGCAGCATCGAGTGTAGCTTTTGAAAGGGAACTGGATTAGTGCAGATCTGTAAATGTTTCCTGAAAACTGAGTTGCTTTGAAAGCTGAGTTGTTTTATTTATTTATTGATTGATTGATTGTAATTTCAGTCATACAGTGCTGTTAGCAGTATGGTAGGATATCTACAAATCTAATTAACACTTATAAGTTCATGCATTCATTTCGGAAATCTTCCAGATCATTTAAAAATACATACTTGGTGTATGTAAACATCTTATTTAGTGGATCTATAATAAATAAGGATAATAGTAAATTAATCCTGAAATAAATCCGTGTCTAATTTTTTATATATTTTTAATTGACTTCTGATGGCATCAGGCAATTTTGGGTCTTCCTCAAGTCAGGTGAGATACTCTAGTTGTAATAATATGGCATGTACAGTAGACTCACTTGTTGATTTGGAAAAATGCATGACGTAAGCATTTTCCCTGTATAAAACATGGGCATTTTATTTAGGTTATATTTCCTCTCATATACCCTGTGCCCGTATAAATAAATCTTGAGTTTATTAAAATCTAATTTATTAGTTATTTGGTTTTGCCTGGATGGTTTTATTTCTTTATTTTTACTTTTTATTATTATTTTTTTAATCGAATATCCCTTCACATTCATAAGGATAAAAATCTCTTAACGTGGTTTATTATAATGCAGTTTAATATATTGGTGCATACCCGTGAGTCGTAAAGGTCTTGGGTGCAGGAAATAGTATTAAAGTGGTATATGGTAAGAAATAAAATAAATAAAATACATGAAAACCAAAAATAAATAAAGAAATTGAGCTAAGGAGGATCTCTAACAATGAAGAGTGGTTTCTGCTAATACTGCTCACTGTCAAGAATGTAAGTATATTGGGTATTTTTATTTTTTAATTGCTGTAAAATCTAAAGCCGTGCCCTGCTTCCATGAAATGAAGACAAGGGTTAAACATTAAGCGAGTGAGAATCATAAGCCGAGTCTCTTCTACTGAATGATTCTCGGACTCCCAGGCGAAACCATTCAGCTTAATTGCTTTAACCTTCCTCATCCGGCCCGCGGTAAATACGTTTCTAATTCATCATTTTCTATATTCCATGGTTCACTCGGCCCAAATATGGGGAAATCATTTGAAATTCTCCACTTGATGAGCTTCTACTCAGGAGTAATTACTTCGGCACAATAAATGGGAGTGCAGCGGCGTATCGTGCAGCCGAGGAGGGGAGGGAGGCAAAGAGGAAGAGGCTGTAGGAGGATAAAAATACGCCTCTTTTCATCTCCTTTTTCACTCCCTCCTCGATGATTTTGCTCCTTGCTGCCGTTACGAGTCATAAGCACATAAAACCTAAGTTTAATATGAGAAAGTGCATTTAATATGAGGAGCACAAAACCAAGTGGCAGGCCAAACACCGAAGTCGTGCTTTAATGAATGTTTGTTTCTGTTTATAATGCATCAAGTAGAGAAGAAGAAAAAGAGGGGGAAAAAAAACTTTTATTAAACAGATCTCCAACTCTAACCAACACAATCGGAGTGATTTAGCTGGTCTAGATAGAAAACATAATCATTCCGTTAAGTGGTTAAGATTCAGGATGAACCTCAGTTGTAAGCTTCTGGATGAAAGTTTGAACGATTCTCTTAAATAAAGAGGCATGTTCCAACGAACAAAAATGTATTTCTAAGAAGGGTGATATTACTGCAGAGGTGACTGGCTAAGCACAAGACTCATTCTATAATTTGGGGTAAATTTCCCATGAATATAAAAGTACCAAAGCAATATAAATATTATTTCTTAATAGAACAAATAGTGCTTCAGGTTAGTGAATTCCTTCAGTGTAACATATCCGCTAGTTCCAAACCTTGAACATTAACCTTTTTCTTTTCTGAATAAACTATGATTATTTACACTACAGAGTTACACCGTTGACAATGTGGTTATTTTGACTCTTAATTCCAGCGGAAGGTCTCACCTGGCTGACCTCTCCTCATGTTCATGAACAGTTTATAAAAACCCTGTAAAGCATAAAAGTGTACATAACTAAGTTCCCTTTAAATTACTGTATTCGATTACAACATGGTATTATAGATCAAATATTTCAGAAAAAACGAGGGAGGAAAACTTATCCCATAGTGTGAAGATATGATCATGTGATGCGGGTCACTTGGCATCGGGATAAATCAATTACAAGTTCTGGGATCGAGGACTCCAGAGGGGCCGAGTAACTTTGCTGACAGAACCTTTTCCAAACGTTAATACAGATATTCTGATTTGCACAGATATTCTCAATGCAAAGTCACATGGGGAAAAGATGCACAATCTGGCAACATTATGACAATTCTCAAGCTACAGTAAGTGAAGCGTAGGATGCACATAATGTTTGTTTGATATTATAGCATGCTTTCCCTTAATAACTAAAATATTATAGAGGCAGCATGGTGGTGCGGTGGTGTGCACTGTGGCCTCGCACCTCCAGGGTTGAGGGTTCGGTTTACCACCTTGGGTCTGTGTGTACGTAGAATTTGCATGTTTAGTAGGTTTCCTCGGGCTTTCCCTGTCTACCCTCACTTGTCCCTGAAGTCCCCTGGGATAGGCTTCAGACCTCCTTTACAGAGGCTTCATGACCCTTTACAGGATAAGCGGTATAGAGAATGAATGAATTCTATATTTTTAGGGAAAAATAAATTATATGAATGAATATACTTATATTCAATGCACACAGAATTTACTCCAAATTATAGACTAACTGACAAGTAAATGCCAGTGGATGGATGGAGACAGGGACACCTTCACTGCCTGTTTATTTACAGTAACAATTCCATAAAAATTCTAATTAATTATTGCCTTAACTTAATGAAATGTAATATTTAGGAAATTTGCAAAAGCAGGTCTGTACACTGTAATGATGTGGAGAAGACTTTATTTCTATAAATTTCTATTTAAGTAGCAACAGCAATAAATGAAAGTAAAGGATTAAAATTAGATGGACGAGCTAGTCTAGTAGCATACAGTAGCATTAGCACATAGCAAAATAAAGGACACAAACAAACATCTAATCAATAGCAACAAAATGACAAAGGAATATGTAATACAGAGACCTTAGATCATGATACTAGTCAAGAATAACATGAATCACCTAAACATGATCAGAACAAGGAAGTAAATACATTTGAAAATAGGAAATATGAACGAGGAACTCATGCAGTACTACACAGTCTCAGCCTCAGTGCAGCACCTGGAGCACACCCCAGACACCCCACTATAAAATAAAACTCTTATGCGTCATCTGGTTTAATAATGGGTTGAAGTATCTCCAGTTTTGTTTTAATTCCTTTATTTCTAACATTTATATTCTCAAATATTGCTTAAGAATTTGGACTCTTTGTACAATTATTTTGGAATGCTACCGGAATAACATTCTGACAAGCTGCCTTTAGATGAACCGTGCAAGTGCTATTTTAGTGTTTTTCATTACCCTGACATGTCACACTAGTGTAGGAGTTCAGCAATAAAACCTGACACCTTCATTTGTA
This sequence comes from Clarias macrocephalus, assembly GCA_011419295.1. Classification (NCBI taxonomy): domain Eukaryota; kingdom Metazoa; phylum Chordata; class Actinopteri; order Siluriformes; family Clariidae; genus Clarias; species Clarias macrocephalus. The sequence goes on along the minus strand of JAAGKR010008714.1, from coordinate 19,578 downwards.
CTTCTACCTCCTTATACAGTAACTCCTCTACAAAATAAGTTGATTTTGACTGAGTGGAACATGACAGGTCAAGAAAACAAACAGACCAATATGCTAAAGTCTTTTTTGTATAATATAGATTTATACTATATTCTATATATAGATTTATACTAAATATTTTTTCATAAGCTATAAATCTCTGGTTAAAAATAATTTTGGGTGGCATGAAATCCATAAGCATGTCATTTGAAAAACCCTAAGTATATAACATTGTTCTCTTAATTATCAGGAAGTCAGTTATACATTTATGAAACTGTAGTATTTTGTTCTGTAATGTTTCATACATAAAGTTTTGGAATAGTAAAGCCAATTATCCTGCAACTGCACAAAAAAGAATGACTTGTGTATGTCATTCATGACATCGATTCACTCGTTTCAGGGCAAAAAATGTTTCTTACAAAAATATAGACTGCGTTTGGATAATTGGCACTTCCTCAACCCTCCTGATCCAGCAGCCTCTAATTTCTGGAGACGTGACCTCCAGAGAGGTGACAGGAATGTGGAGAACGTGGGATGGATGAAGGGATGGATGGATGATTAAAGCGTTCTGTGACACAGCAAGCTCAGCAGGTGAAAGTTAATCGTGTCAACATCACAGATGAGGACATGTTTATCCAATGTCATCCGGAGGAAGACGGAGAAAAGCCAGAGAGCAGCGTGTGGGCGTAGGAGAGGTACACTCAGCATAATTACAGCTAACGTTCTCCATCGCTACGGAAAGCAGGTGTTTTAAAGGTGAGAGAGAAGAGGACACTGTGGAATCATGAAGAAGGCTTGTTCAGCTGTGAAGAGCAGAGCAGCTGTTACACAACTGTTAGGCCAGTACGGTCTTTTTACGTGACTTTTTAAATGTGAGGCGCTAGTCAGGAAATGGCTGATAAAATTAGACAAACTCTGTGAGCTCTCTTAGTACGGCAGAATGTTTAAAAGGCTTTCTCTGGAAGATACTAAATGAAGTTTAAATGTGTACAAATCTTTTAGAGGCACTCCTCATACTTGATTTAATGTTCCATGTTCTCCACCAGTTACACCACCACTGTTAATGCAGTAATACATTCCTAAATACACTGATCAACCCTAACATTAATACCACATAACATTAATTACATTCACATTGATTATTAATTATATTCCAGTAAACATGGGCACCTAAGGCTCACCCATGCCCACGGGGACCAGAGGCCAGCCTGTCCAGTCCGATCCCAGAGAAAAGCCAATGTAGCACAAATCTGCAAGAATGTCAATGCAGGCCATGAAAGAAAGGCACCAGCACAGCCAGTGCGCCCCAGCACTCTGGCCATCGAGCCCAGCAGGCAAAGAGCCCAAGGCCCACAACCTGTGCTCCAAACTTCCCAGATCCTAATCCAATCGAGCACCTATAGGATATACGGGACAAACAAGTCTGATCCTCTGAAGCCCCACACAACAACCCACAGCAGAAGTTTCTTCTTCCTATAACTGTATCAAGAACATGATACAGTGAGACACCGGTGGACCTCCCAGGATCTCACAGTTGGCTGGGAATGTCTGGAGATTTAACGGGAAGAGCTAAGCACAATGGCTTAAATGCGCGATAATGATAGATTTTTTTTTTTTTTTGTCAATCCACCAGGAGAACTTGTAATTTACAGTATGTCAATGCATTATATACATTATGGCATCCATGAAGACATTGTTAATGTTGGAAGAACTTTAGCATGAACTTGCTTTAGCATGACCAATGCTGCATCCTCGACATCCAAACATCAGATTGAGCTCAGGAACACTCTTTTAGCTGAATGAACCCCAAAATTCACAGCCATGCACCAACTACATCTAATGGTAAGCTTGCCCAGAAGATAAAAATGGAAAGCATTCTAACAGCAAAGGATGGGATGTTCATCAAGGACATACAGTATAGGTGTGATGGTCATGAGTGCACATACTGTACCTTTGGCCATAGGACACATATTACAGTTGGCTCCGATAGTCATCTGCAGGAGAAGACTGAATCTGCATTCAGGTTGAGAAAACAATCTTCTGAGCTTGTTGCCATTATACCTAAGCAGGAATGAAAGAATGTTCCAAGATAAATCCTGAGATCATTCCTGAAACTGCACAGCCCTGTCCTCTATGGCCAGTGGTTCTACATCATCTATGTTACATATTCAACTTAACTAAAGCACCACCCTTTATAACGCTATTACTCTCCAATAAATTCTATATTTTCCTTTGTTCGTGTCATTCGGGATCCTGTTTATCAGCTGAGCTGTTGTAAAAGTTGATGTTTTGAATTACAAGGCCATTACCAGACGGTGTCAAGACACCGGTATATGTCGAGAAAGTCATGTTGTAATGTCACTACATGACAAAACAGATTGACAACAGTGGACGAGATTACGGTGGTCTGCTCCAGGCCTCCATTTACAGCCAGGGAATTAAAGAAAATTATCTATGTAGCAAAGTGTCATTCATATTTGACAGATACATGAAAGAGGTTGGGGCACGGCATAAAAAATATGGTGTAGGATACAAAAATTATGAGTCTACAACCTGGAGCTGTTTTGCCTTGTCCTTGATTAAAAGAACTAATATAACAATTGCATCAAATTCAAAATTGTGTTTCTTTCCATCAGTAAGAAAACACCAGGCTATTAGATCAGTGATGCTGAATGTTTTGCTTAACTTCCATCCATGCAAAACAAATAACAGGAAGTGAGCATGGTGGAATATTTATCAGTAGAGTGCATCATTATTTTTTAAAGCATCCATCTGCGCATCATGACCCTTTCACCTTGCCAGGATGAGGATTGTCTTTTCTTTCCAAGGACACTTAACAGAGACTCCAGTGTCCCTCGGGATGCTCTTAGAAACACGAGGGATTGAGTGACACTCATTCAACTCAGCATTTGTCAGGCTAAAAAAAAGAAAACAAAATTCAACACAGAGCCCCGTCTACTTCCCTGAGCTTGGGAGCCGTCAGCTTCCATTTGGAAGACGTATTTACGCCCATCTGCTGGTTTGGTTTTACTTATTTATCTGGAATGGAGGGTCGACTCACAAGCGGTTAACACTTCACCCCATATAGGCACTGTCGACGCTTTCAGTCTGAGTCAGAGTGTATTTTAGGAGAGCAGAAAGCAGAAAGGTCAATCATTTAGACCAGTGAAAGAAAAGTTTACGCAGTAAACACAGGCAGAAAAATAATAGTAATATGTTTAGTTATCTAAAAGGTAAAGCATCTAGCTACGTTTTATACTTCTTTGACCAGAAAGCATATGGGGTTTTCTGATTTTCATTTTACTTTCAGACATGCTTTGTTACTTTATTATACCCTACTATAATGGATTTTAAAGCCGTGTCTTCTGACATAGAGAAAGGGGTAAGTGACAGGTGATGCAGAGCTCCACTGTTTATATCCATTGGTGAACAAATAACTGAACACATTTGAAATAAAATTTTTATTTGTTCACCTTTCCACATTATGGTGAAGTGTACTTACCATGCCAGTCATCTCCACGTAATTATTACTGCATCTTGTCATCAATCATACTGTAAAAACTGCAACAAGAGCTAATAGAGGTCGACTGAGGCAGGACTTGTGCTGCCCCATGCTTAGAGGAGTAGCTACAAAAGGATATGGAATGGAAGGGTTCCCACGCTCATGGCTGATGTACCAAATTAATTTACAAAAAAAATAAAAATCCTAATAATAATAATAAATAATATAAATAATAAATAATAATTTAATAGCAGATTAGAATAAAACCGAGAAAGAAGAAGAATTTGTGTCACTTTTCAAATTGCTTGTTTTTTTGTTTTGGATTAGTTTCAGGTCTTTCGTGTGGTTAAAAGGAAACACACATTCTGTACCAAATCTGCTCAAAATGAGCAACTCGACAATATGTTTTCAAGTCTTAACTTTCTATTAAAAAACTATGCAAGAAATGTACTATACTGTAGCCTACATCCTACATCCTGTTGCTTTCATTTAGTTTGAGCTCAAAATCATGAGCCCGTGCTGGATAAATGGATAAAATGGTTGAATAAAACTATAAAAAAGGAGGTATTTCTGTGCAGCTGAGACCTCGGACCCCTGCCTCGACTGCTTTAGCTGATTTAGTTTAAGGTAAATTTAGCGAAAACTGCAGGGACCATGGATTCAATTCTCTGTAATATGATAGCACTCCAGGTAAAACAAAAAAAAGAAAAAAGAAATTCACAGCATAAATTACCCACAGGTGGGTGGCAGGGGGTCCGCGTCCGTCACACATGTCAAATTAAATAGATTGAGCATTGATTTTTCTTTCTGTAAACTGAAATTAATCTCTAACCAAAGTGAAAGTCTTAGAATGAAAAGTGAAGAGCGCGGCACAGAACATCAGTCACCATTGAGCCAAGTGGTGAATAATTTCATACCCATCCACGTGCACTCCGCCATCATGGTGTTATCTGACCAATCGTGCCTTTCAGTGATGATAAATAGACCCATATGGTTAGTTTTACAATTGCATTATGGGTACACCATGACAGCCTGTGTGATTAGGGTGAGACTCATTATGAGGAATTGATTTAAAGCATGAAGCATGCGTATGACAGCTGCCTGATTGTAACCAGTATAAACCTCAACATCCCATTGACGCCTGTTCAGATGTCGAATTTAGGTTTCCTTGACAGTGCAAAATTAAAAATGCGACTGTAAAATTAAGATGAATCAAACATGCAATGCAACAAGTGGATTCAAACATGCCACATTGCATTAATCAGAATCTAATAATATACTTTCCTGCAGGAAACAAAATGCAATTAATGGTATAATTTAAATCATATACAGTTTGTTAAGGTTTGGCTTAAAACATGTGCCCTTGTATTTTATTTATTTATTTACTTATTGGTATTTTTTATTTTTACAAGTATGAAATATAAAATATGTTTATTAAAATCATTAAAAAAAAGTTTTAGAGACTGGCAGGTAACATTTCGGGCTATTACTGTTGTTGTTTTTTTCTAGTAGTTGTTTTCTTTCTCTTGTCTAGATTAATGAACTGATATCTTGTTTGTTGTTTGTTGTTTTTGTAGAAAATATTCTTTGCAACAAGATAGACATTTAGTTTATCAGTAAAAAAAACACAGACATTTACCTTTTTTAATGAAATGAATAATTTTGACTTAGTTTTAGTTGTATAATATACAGTATACACGCTATACGTCCTTTTATCCTCTCACCAGGTCTGATTTTATTAATATCATATTTTAATGAAGATTATAAACTTCTGGAGTCATGTTACATTTTTTGAAAAAGAATAATAAAAAAATAAATAAGAATACAAACAATTTGTAAAAAAATATATATATATATATATGAGATATAAGAAATATTTAGAAACATTTTCAAAGGTTTAAAACAATATGCTTATTATGTATTTACCGCTTTTAAAATAGTGAAATAATGAAGCAAGAAAAAAAATAAGAAGCACCATACAGTATACCACAACTACAAATATTGATTCATGATTCACTCTAGTAGTTGATACATTAACCTCATTGAAATTGAAACAACAAATCTAAATCTAAATAGTAAAATGTGTTTATCATGGAGGAGGGTTGATACACAGTTTTGATTGATACTTTTCTCAGGCAGTGATTGCTGTAATAAAATGAACAGATTTGTTTGATTTATCTTTTGTTTCTCTGTGTGCAGATGGCAGTGAAGAATAAACATGTAAAGAGTGTATGGTTATGTGGAGCGATATAAAGGGCAGAGGAGTAGAGATTTAGGCGGGGTTTGTTTGATAGATCACGCTGTGCGGGTTCGGCTCCACCAAGACCCCCAGTGCTGTTGATTTCCCTCTGCACTCGACCTTCACCGGGTGTGCGCAATGTCAAAGAGTAAAGCATGCTGGGTCGCGGGCGAGAGCAGAATGCTAAGCACGGCCCACTTTAAATCAATATCACTTTCAGTGGAGTTTACTGAAATGACACTACCTTCATTTCTACAGACAATAGGATGAAATATAACCAGAAAGGAAATGCTGAACTTTAAAACATCATGAAAGTCCATTAAGTGCTCTGCATGTAAATAAATGCCTCGCCAAACAGGCACATGATTGAATGTTTTTGTATGTTTTAGCTTTAGTTTTAGTCAGTTGTGTCATGATGCATGGAGAAGTGGACATACTGTAAGTTAAACCCGAAACACCACCAACACCACCACAAGTACCATCATATCCGGCAAAGGGGAAAGAAAACAAACAAACAAACAAACAAAAGTAAACAAACAAACAAAAAATCAGCACGTGTATAAACACTGCCATGTGCAGTAAGACTACTTTTGCATATTTCTTTCACACGAGACAGGGCCAGTAACTCTATCTGGGCTGTGAGTTACTTGAGCTGCTGCTAGCTTGGATCACATACACGTATGTAGCATGGTGAGGTCGTTTGTTCTGAAAGCTAACTTATGTTTGGGCAATTTGCTTCATCTTCCCTGTTAATGTGAATAGGAATTGTTTTTGTGGTGTGCCACAATGACAGAGTAATACTGTGTACATTTAGTAAACCTAACCTACACCTTTAATAGATTTAGGATATCAGGATGGAAGGAGAAGTGTGTATACTCAGTGCCAGCCTGAAAATGTACACCGCACTATACTTCAACCCAAACCCAATCATTACCAAATAGACATCAGCAAACTTGTCCAGAAATATATAGAAAATATATCTCATTTTACTAATTTCACATGACAGAAGTTAACATTGGCCTTTCAGGGAAACAACTAAAATAAAAACTCAGAAAGTAAATGTCTTGCCAACATTAAACATCTTCTCGTTCCCTCTACACCATGTTGTAATGATATATTAAATGCTTCTTTCTTTCTTTCTTTCTTTCTTTCTTTCTTTCTTTTTCTTTCTTTATATTCTATTTTAAAATACCTACTGCATACAGTATACTATGTAATGCTCTAGAACTTCCTTCCTTCCTTCCTTTGGTCCCATCATTATATAAATGGTAAATTACCAATAGTTTATTTAGTCAGAGCCATGTGTTGGCCCGGATATCTTCACATTTCTTCATACAGAAGAAAAAGAGAGGTGTATCACCAACTCCCTGGTTTCTTGGGCATCCTGGCCTCTATACACACATACACTTTTTTCACACTCCCCCTCTTTCAAACGGAGCCTTAATGATTTATAGATGTTTGCTTTAAAAAGCTATTGGCATTAATTCCATGGCTCATTAACGGTTTAATTAAAATGAAATTCAGTGGTAGGAGTTAAGCAGATTGGAAGCGTTGCTCCCTGTGAGGCAGCTGCTTTTCCAGAGCACCGCTCGGAGACAGAGCGGAAGTGTAATAGCGCATGTGCTGAGAGGAAACTGACATGTGGAAATAACAGGCCAGAAGGGAGAGAATCCGAAGGGGGGGCATTAGATTAGTGAAATGTGGGCGGTTAGCCACGCAACAGCGATGGTGATGGCGGAAACAACAACAATAACAAAATCGAGAATGACAAAACCAAGTGTAGTGGAAAGTTTAGACATGCTGCAGGTGTACATTTCACTCTGGTTTCATCACTCCGTCATCAAAAAGTTTCAATTAGCATCAACACTCCCAAGAGCAAGTGCTACAGCGTACTGTCCACTTTTATTAGCATATAATGTATTCAAATAAAACTACATTTCAGTGTAAATGTCTGCATGAGCTTAAAATAAAAAAACAATGTTTTATGTTATTTAACATACTATGCACTTGAAAGGGAGAGCAGTGACAACACCTTGCTCTTGTGTCTGAAGTTTACAGGAAACAGATCACATATAAAAGTATGATGAAACCAGACTACCCAGAACAACGACATGAATCACCCGACAAGACCAGAATCGTACAGCCTACGTACATCATACATACAGCATAAAGCCACTGAGGTTAGAGTCAAAAACAACAGAACAAATAACAAAAACTGGAAGCTCCAGCAAAGTACAGCATGCCATGGTTTCAGATCATATCAGGTGATTGTGGCTCAGGTTGAGGATTGCATGATGGTATATCTGGTGAAGGCAAAAGATTTAACCCATTCAACCACTTAACCCAGGAGTACTGCTGGACGCAAAAGACACAAATTCTGTACTCCATAACATAACATAGAGATTTCCTCGGGCTAATATTACTCAAGTAGAAGTAGAAGACCTCAATTGATTTGTGTACCTGAGTAAAAGAACAGAAGTACTCACCGTCAAATTTACTTAAGTATCAAAAGTACAGGGCTTATGTTAGCTCACTTTTTCCTAGTAAAAATCTCTCTCTCTCTCTCTCTTGTGCTTTCTGATTGTGAAAGCGCTGTTTTCGTTACTGTCTTCAACCAGCTCTACTACTGATTTTGAACACGCGTTGCTTTGGAGTGTCTCAAAGAAAGCAAAGTCACACAATTACATGTAACAGACAGCAGGTGCTGAAATTCTCACTTCAACACTGTATTATAATATACTGTGGTTTGGTAACACAAGTAAAAGTAAAAAAGTATCCTCTAATAAAACTACTTAACTAGAGTACAGAAACGTAAAACTGTCAAAAAGCCTCATCCAACATGAGAAGAGCAAATTCAGCTAGAAAGGCTTTCAACACTGTTTTTCTTTTCCTTAAACTGGCTCATTTTTTACAGGTAGACATCAAGCCCGGCCATCACTTCCACACCATTTTGTAAAATATATATATTTGTTTTTGTTAAATATAACAAAAGCTAAGCTACTAACATGAAATTCAGTTTTGCTCAGGTTGTTTTACAGAATTTAAACAGAGATACCTCAAACAGGTTTTTAGAGACTACCATGTTTTTTTTTTCTTTTTGGTAAGATTTTGTGTTTTGCAGAACTGCACATGTGGATAATCACCACAGAAACAGCTTCTCTAGTTAGACACTTGAATGAGTTAGAGTCCGGTCCTTCTCTTGAAGAACACATGGAATAATTCAGTTATGAGCGAGAGAGTGGAGAGTTCCTTAAGACAACAATAAACTTTAACTTTGGGATGCTGACTCGAGGACCCGTGAGCTCGGAGTAGCAAGGACATCCAAACTATAAAATCTGACAAATGTGTGCGGAGAGGACCAACCTGCCGCATCACACACTTGCTGCAAGGGGACACCTCTTGCCAGAGCAATTGATGAGGCAATCCCCCTGGTCGAATGAGCCCTGACTCCTAGAGGCGAAGTGTGACCACGTGCGTCATAGGCTAGGGCAATAGCATCTCTCACCCAAAGTGACAGCGTTTGTCTAGTGGCGGCCACCCCCACAGTTGCGGCCCCATGGCAAATGAAATGCTGCTCTGACTTATGCCACTGGCTAGCACGGTGGACGTAAATCTGTAGAGCACGTACTGGACACAGTAAGTGAAGTCTTTTCTGCTCCGAAGCTGTAAAAGGTGGAGGACAGAAGGCTTCAAGAACAACTGGATGCATGGTCGAGAATAGAACTTTCAGAAGATAGTTCGGGTGAGGATGCAGAATAGCTTTGACTAACCCAGGGGCAAAGTCTAGGCAGGATGGGGAGACTGACAAAGCCTGCAGATCTTCAATTCTCTTCAAAGAAGTAATGGCCATAAGAAAAACCTGAAGCCTGACAGGCTGACAGTGGTTCGAATAGAGTGTCAATCTGACCTTCGAGCACAATAGCTGTCGAAGCTGTAACCACGAAGGGACTGTTGATCTAGTGGGCGGCCTCAACCGTTTATCTCCGCTAATATCACGGGCAACTAAAAGGTGCTTTCCCACAGAAACCCCAACGGTCAGAACATGACAAGCCGAAATAGCGGCTACGTACGTTCTGAGAGTACTAGGGCTTTCTTGCAGAAACTCCAGCACTGAAACAATCTGGCAGTGGACTGGGTCTACATGTTTTGCAATGCGCCAACTTTCAAATACACTCCATTTGAGGGCATAAGTTCTTCTAGTGAAGGGAGCCCTAGCACTTACAATAGTTTCAATTACGCTGGCTGGAAGACCAGCATCTCTTAGTTGTGAAGGTTCCAGAGCTCGGGCCAGGGATGAAATATTCTCCCCTGCACCTGAGACAGAATATCCCTCCTCACTGGAATCCCCCATGGTGAGCCGTTACGGAGGGATATTAGATCCGAGAACCACACTCTGCTCGGCCAATGGGCCACCATAAGAGGTGCAAACCCTGTTGATGGACCCTCGCCAGGACTCCCGGGAGCAGAGCTATCGGAGGAAATGCATAAAGGCGTAATCTGGGCCACGTATGGGCCATCATGTCCAGACCTAGGGGAGCTGGAGGAGTCAGAGAGTAGTAAAGGGGACATTGTGCTTGTGAGGTACTGTTTCTTGTGAGGTAAAGAGGTCCACCTCTGCTACATAAAATCTTTCCCAGTTTCCATTCCCCATGTGTCACAGCTTGTTTGGATAGCAAGTCTGCTCCCATATTCATATGCCCCGGAATGTAAATCGCCCTAAAGGGACAGGAACTTGTCCGGTACCCAAAGCAGAACCTGGTGCACTAGGTTGTTCAAGCACAGTCCGCCCTGGCGATTTATGTACGAGACTACCGAAGTGTTGTCCACCCGCACTAGAATATGGTAGTCTCTCAACTGCTGGAGGAAGTGTTTCAGGGTCAGAAATAGAGGCATCATTTCGAGGCAATTGATGTGCCACGCAAGAAGATGACCTCTCCAGATCCCTTGGGCTGGGCGGCCATCTAAGACAGCAACCCAGCCCGTGAGGGAAGCATCTGTTGTTAGCATTTTGCGATGACAACACGGACTTAGAGTTGGACCCAGAGTCAAAAACCGGGGTCTGAACCACATAGAAAGGGTATGAAGCCCCTGACGCGTAATCCTTATTTGACTCTGGGGATTGGCCCTTGGATAAAATCCCCTGGCGCTTAGCCACAACTGAAACGATCTCATGTACAGAAGGCCAAATGGTATCACCGTGTCATGAGAGCTAAAACACTCTGAAAGTAATGAACAATCACTTTCTGGCGTAGCCTGGTTTCCTTTAGGGTATTGAGAATGGATTCGACACCCGCAGGAGATAGCTGTGTCTGCATTGCAATCGAATTCCATATGACACCCAAATATATTGTCCTCTGAGCAGGAAAGAGAATGCTTCTCCTGGTGTTGAGTCTCAATCCTAAACAATGGAGGTGAGCTAGGACAACATCTCGATGTAGAAGCGCTAGCTGCTAAGACTGAGCCAGGATCAGCCAGTCGTCTATATAATTCAGAACATGGATGCCCTGGAATCATAGAACCAGAGCTTCATCCGTACATTTTATATATGTGCGGGGTGACAGGGCTAGGCCAATTGGAAGGACTCGATATTGGTAAGCTTCGCCCCCGAAAGTGAACCTCAGGAATTTCCTGTGTTGTGGCAATATTTCTTTATGAAAATATGCATCCTTCAGGTCAATTGTCAGAAACCAATCCTCTGGTTGGATTTGAGAAACAATAATTTTGGCTGTCAACATCTTGATGTTCAGCCCACGAAGATGTAAAATTGGACGCAAGCCCCCATCTCACCTGGAAACCAGGAAAGACTTTAGTAGCCTGGGTCTCGGTCTGGCAGTGGAACATGTTTTATGGCCTCTTTTACCAGCAAAGTCTGTAATTGCTGAGTGCCGAGTCAGCAGATGCGCTCGTTACGGTTTCATAGAAGTGGAGACCACGCCATTGAAATGCAGAGGATGATGTGCAAAATGAATCCTGTAGCCTCTGTCTAAGTGCTTTGTCCCTACAGAGACATACCTGGCAATAGGCCAATAGGGGGGGCGGTGTTAGGTGTTCGGCACCCTGAAACATAACAGGAAGGAACTGAGCACCTAACATTTCGCTGGAGACCGCTGCTCCCCGACGCACCAGGGTTGGCGGAGATTGGACAACGGCCTCCAGAGGGTGTCTTTATTTTACAATTTTACATGCCCCTCTCCAGAGAGAGACACACCCATGGTCCTGGGCCCGTCAACCTCAGGAATTCTTTTTGGCGGAGATGATGCGCCTCAGGTCCAGTCTTTTTGAGGTGGATTGCGAAGCAGCGTCCCTCCCCAGTCTCTACGAGGGGGTACCTGGCTCGCCACACTGTTCTTCTGCGCCTCACGCCTCATTGGGACCAGACCTGGTCGGGACTGAGCACGGCAGGGGAGAAACCTCACAAGGCCTGCTCGTAGAGCTTCGCCTCCCAAACCTAATGGCGGCGGAGTTTACGGCGCCGCCAAAGAGGCCGGAAGGCGAGATGGGGGCATCAAGGAGGAAAATGCGATCCCTGCCCGTGAGGTTAATCCATAGATGTCTCTCAATGGCTACCATGAGAGTACCGAGTACCCAATAGCACCGGCCGTCTGCTTGGTAGCACAGAGAAATAAATCTGTGGCTCGGCATAGCTCCGCAAACGCAGCATCGTTGATAGACCCACCAGTGCTCAGATCTCTCAACAGGTCAGCCTGATATACCTGCAAAACTGCCTTGGCCTGACCCGCTGCCTGTAAAGCTTTCCCCACCAATGAAGATGTTAGTCTACAAGGCTTGTAACAGTAACTATACTCTTGAGTGGTTGAGATGAGTGATGGGAAGCTTGTTTGTATGTTTGTGCATTTTTATGTTCAAATATTTAGTTTTTTAATATGAGTGATGGGAAGCTTGTTTGTATGTTTGTGCATTTTTATGTTCAAATATTTAGTTTTTTAATTTTATACATACTAAAAAAAAAAGACCTTTACTGATATTGATTTTCAACATAAACATGACTGAAAAAAGTCCAAGTCCAGCACTATGCATTATAAAGGGCTGATTTTAATCTTTTGTCTAGCATTGCCTAATCTTACACTGATTATTAAAAAGTATTATGTATCATGTATTATGGATTTTTTTTCTCTTCCTTTTTCACTCTGGTAGTTAAACTTTATCAACTTTTTTTCCCTTTTTTATTTATGTATTTAATTTTTATTTTATATAATATATATTTTTTCACCCATGTCCCTTTAGTGCCTCAGTAAGTGATAAAATGTTTTCAGACATCAGACACACCTACCTGGTTTCTACACTCCATGAGCTCATAAGCACAGATATAAAGTATAAAGATATAAAATTAAAAATATTATAAAGTCTAACCATCATAGTGGAAAAAACAAACAAAAAAAAATGACAGGAAACATCAGTCATTATAAACTTCTCCTTACTGGAAATGTTAGTTTTAAAAGTCTGGGACACAAGCTGGAGAGAGAGAGAGAGAGAGAGAGAGAGAGAGAGAGAGACACTGATACGGATAATTAAGAGGCTAGACTTCTTCACTAGCACTGGTGGTTTGTGGAGTGCCTTAAATTGCCTCCTAAATGGACCTGTGTTACCCAATATGTGGTTTTTCTCTATGTTTCGACAACCTCATGCTGAAACGAGGGACAGAGGACAGAAAATGGTCTCTGATTGATCTCAGTGTAACCTTATCCATCGCTTTTACTTCCTCTCTCTCTCTATCTCTCTCTCTCTCAACTGGTTTTTATAACATTTAAAATAGCAAACCCAGTAATGGCAAAAACACTGTCACTTTGTGGGACAGTGTGTGTGTGTGTGTGTGTGTGTGTGTGTGTGTGTGTGTGTGTGTGTGTGTGTGTGTGTGTGTGTAATGATGACAGAAGGTCAAACGTATAAACCTACTAAGATAATGCTTTCACACACTCCTGATCTCAATGAACAAAATGCTTGGAATTTGAAATATGAGCTGCACATTTCTTTTTTTTTCATCTTTGAGGCCTGGAGAATGGTGAGATCCTTTAAAGCCCTGATAAGCTGAAGAAGAGGTGTGTAGGAGGGACAGGACCAACAAACCGTAAGCGAGCTACAGCAACGCGAGGAAGTTCAGGCAGATTGCTCAAGAACGTGTCTGAAGAAGTAGAAGACGAGAGGGGGTGTAATGTTCTCTCCAGGCAATAATTAAAGTTATGATTGTTTCAGTTGTGGGTTGTTTTTTTTCTTTCTTTCTTTTTTCTTTTACTCTAATTCGAGGCAGCTGTAGGACTTGACCAGATGTGTATATTTGCATCTTCCCTTGTGGTGCTTTATTTTTAAAAAATTTTTTCTCTCTTACATCTAATGAAAAAAAAAGTCTCCTGGACAGGTGTACAGACTCAGCGCTGAAAACGAATTTTTAATGCGTGTGAGCCATTTAAAAAAACAAGTTTATTATTAAAAAAAACAAACAAAAAAAAACATTATCTTCTTTTATAGTTACACGTAGCGTGAGTAAAACTAGTCAGTTCCTGTTCTGACAGACATTATAGTAGCCAGAATAATAATAATAATAATAATAATAATAATAATAATAATAATAATAATAATACACAGCTTGTCATACTCCTTGGATAGGGCAAAGCATAAATTCCTCAGTCCTTACAATGTTAAAAAAAAAAACAAAAAAAACCTTAAAGCTACAGCTTGCAAAGTCCTGACACTGAAAACTCCTTTGATCATGTGTTTATCACAATTCTTTAGGTTTATATGAATGTGCTGTTACTATAGAAATGATAATGTATGAACAACATTGTATTAAAATACTGTAAACATGTAAAATAAACTGTAAAAACTGTAAAATAAATAAAAAAGACATAAAAAGAACAAGTTGTGTTTGAATTTACTGTTTATTAAAAAAAAGAATTAAGACATATTTTAATTTTGCCATTGCATTTTTTTCTAACCAGTAAAATATTATTATTATTATTATTATTATTATTATTATTATTATTATTATTATTATTATTATTAGGAGTAATTAGTAGTATTTGAAGGATATTTTAAACATCAATGTCTATTGTATACCTTAACTTAACATATTAATTCAATTACATTTTATGTGTCTAGCACTTTTAACAATGTAATTGTCACAAAGCAGCTTTACAGAATAAAAAATAAATGAATAAAATAAAGTAAAATAAAATGTTTCTAATAAAGGACAATAATAATGGTGGTTTAATTTCCATTCCGCTTGAGTGTAGTGAGGTCTATAGTCTATAGTACAGGAAATAAATGATTAATGTAACAGACTGATTTTTCTTTTCTTTTCTTTTCTTTTCTTTTCTTTTCTTTTCTTTTCTTTTCTTTTCTTTTCTTTTCTTTTCTTTTCTTTTCAGTAGCCATGTAATAACTGAATTTCAAATGAGAGCACTAATGACGTTAAACACTGAGCCCGAGCACTTTTTTCTACTGAAATGTAATTGGATAAATATTTTACAGAAAGAGTCTGGAGCCCGGGAATTCATCAGGCTTTTTCATTTATGAATCAACTCGGCTTTGATTTAGTGTGTGCGCTGGCATCGTCGCGCCACTCGGTGTGGAAACCTCCCTGAAATGCAGCTCAGATGACTTCCAGCCAAAACCCAGATGCAAATGTACGAGAGGGAGACGCAGACGGAGCCCAGAGGAGCCGCAGTCACACTGATTGGCTTGGCACCGAACGGCGACTCGCTGGCATCGTGGCACTGAATCACATGAGGCGTGATTTATTTCTGAATCCAGACACTGAGGGAAATCTGCATCCGAGTGAACGAACATGAAAAGCTACGAGGACAGAAAACACACAGGGGAGGAAACGTGTGGATAAAAGACTCTGAGTATAAACAGCATATGGAGTTACATACTGGTCCAGTGCAGTACTGCAGCGCTGCTATGGGTGGATTTACTAGTTGATTTTATTTATGCCACCACATGCCATGCTAATGCACACTCTATAGTCCAACTCTGTGCATAAGTTTATTTGTTTGTTTGTTTATCTATTTATCTATATCTTTTTTTTTTACCACATACCATTCTATATGCAAATGTAACATATAGACGCATATAAATTTCTATGTGTGTGTGTGTCACATGGTAATTGACAAAATATCTCCAGTATAAATCACCTTGGAAGCACCTGGATAAAAATTATTTGGTGATGCGTAAACAGTGTGCGTTCTTGCCCTGTAGCGTGAGATCCAGTTTTGACATTTTCGTACACACATCATAATCAAATTTATTTATTTATTTATTTTTAACAGGACTATATTGTATATGCAACATATAAAACTTTCTCAGATCTATGAACAAAGTGTTTATCATATTTCTATATGAGCTCTAAGTCTGTCAAAGAACATAATTTATAAAAATATCTTACTTTATAAAAGTATATTAGTGCAGTATTGCATTCTAATGGTAGAGGATTCTTTCTTTCTTTCTTTCTTTCTTTCTTTCTTTATTTCTTTCTTTCTTTCTTTATTTCTTTCTTTCTTTCTTTCTTTCTTTCTTTCTTTTATTTTTCCATTTTTCTTTCTTTATCTCCCATACATTCTAAAATATAATGTTTATGTGTTTTATTTACATTAGCAGCTCGTCATTCTAAGGCTACTGTAAGCTTTCTTTCATTCTTATTTTCTTTCACTTTAGTAGTGCAAAATGTTATCTATCTATCTCTCTATCTATCTATCTATCTATCTATCTATCTATCTATCTATCTATCTCTCTAATATGATATTTATTTATTTATTTATTTATTATTTTTATATGCAGATAACAAATGTAAGACATTTTAATGCTAAGGTTTTATTCTATCTTTCTTTCACATGTGTCATATAGTTGTTTTATCTATTAATATACTGTAATGACTCAACAGTTGATAATAAAGCAATTGATTAAAATGTAATAAAATTAAACTTCTCATAGTTCTATGGCTCTACTGCCATGTTTCAAATAATTTATTAAAGTTAATGATTTTTTTACTATGACATTTGTAAAAAAAAAAAAAAAATCCTTTTCTACTAACACAAATATCCATTAAATGTAAAAGGTTAAATTTATGTACATTAGGTGATATGTTTACACAATGTGAACCCTCTTTCATGTTTAATTAATTGTTGTTTGTTTTTGTTTCATATTTTATTCTTAATTTGTTACATTTATATCACAAGCACACGACAGTCTGACACTATTCTTTTTTTCGCACATTGTACAGTATTATTTTATGCTGCACATTTGTTGTATTCATTTATATAGTACTTCTTTAATACTTTAATACTATAATACTGTTTATTTCAGGCAGGGATTCTGACCTCAGCTAGAGACTGGCAGCTTTTGGTGGACCTTGAACAACAGCTGAAGTTCCCCAGCCATATTGCTGTTACCACCCTTCGACCAGACATGGTACTTGGTGTCTGAGGCTACAAAGCAAGTTGGAGCTTACAGTCACTTCGCTTGGATGAGGAAACTCTCCAAGAACGCGGAACTGGTCAGTGACTGTCAGTAGGCCGGGTGGAGAGCAAGGTGCCTTCCAGTGGAGGTTGGTGGTAGAGGATTTGTGGCCCGTTCCTTAAACTGAGCCCTAAGCAGTTTAGGCATTATGGGAGGGCGAAAGAGGAGAGCTATCCATAGTACCACCGAAGTGGCAGCGAGGGCCTCGAGATTGCTGGGGCTTAAGAGAGGCAACCATGGAGTTGTGGTAGCTAGTTAGCCATCTGGACACAAGCTGGGGTCTGATCAATCCTGGCTGGGTCACCTGACTGATGGTGTGTGATGTTGAAAGCCCCGAAACACCCAATGATTTCAGGCACATCATTGAAGATGTGTCCAGATGCATCAGTAGATATATTTATACGACCAGCACATCATTCTAATGCCACCATACTTGTTCTTTCTTTCCTTCTTTCGTACTTATTTTTAGTTTTTTTCTTGTTTGTCTTATTTAATATAATTAAAATTAAAATAATGACTATACTGAACAGTTAATAATAAAACAGCTAATAAAATGGAATGAAACTTATGTATTTATAACTTAAAGGCACACAAGCCTCATAGCTGTACTCTGTTTACATCAAATGAAAATATTTTCTTTTGTTTAGTTTTACATTATATATATATACTGTATATATATTGGGAGGCGCTTCTGTGTGTGGATCTACCCGCAGACACCCCCTCCCCCCACAAACCTCCGCTGTTGTTCTCCTCAAAGGCCAAATAGTTAATATTTACACGTCCTCTTTAGTTGTTTGTTTTATTCTACATGACTATCATTGTTGTCAGAGATGAGTTTTAATTTTGTGAGGCAGTCATGTGTGAGAGGTGAATAATTTACACACACACACACACACACACACACACACACACACATTCATTTACATTCCGGTACACTCTGCTGTTGACTGCACGTGGGACCAAAGTGTCTCGCTGTCACCGCTGTGTGTCAACAACTAACTAATTAACCGACCCACTGTATTACCAACTAACTTCCGCACGCCCTCGTCCTTCTGTGTGTGAGAACACGCCTCGCCGATGTAAAACCTCTGTGCTGGAGTTGGGCTTCAAACAGGAAGTGACCTCACACATGCTTGAGAAAGCTTCAGGACTCACTCGGGGGAGTCGACCTGCAGGGAGCGTCGAAGCGAACAGCAAATAAGTCATGTTGTTTGTGTCTTCTTGGGTGTGTATCAGTGCTAATGTTATCAGTTGTGTGTTTGTGGATTCCAGACAAATGGTAAACTCCTAGTAGCGGCAATCCTACTGTGATCCCTGTGTGCTCCCATAGTGCTGACCATCAATGTCCATTATCTCCTTTTCAACTTGGCTAGCACATGATTTGGCAAAATGTCTTCTGTGTTTAAGGTCTGCACCAATGTCTTACAATTAATGTATTTTTGTAAAGGTATATGTTTTTTTGTTTTAAAACATTAATCTTAATATTCACATTATAATATTAAATAAACTTTATATTAACTTGGTAATGTAATTAATTTGCTTAAAAAATACTAACACATAAAAATTTGATGTATGAATCCTCCCCTATAGACACACACTGGCAGCACTTCCATATAAGCAGTTGTTGTGTTTTTTTATTATTATTATTATTATTATTATTATTATTATTATTATTATTATTATTATTATTATTTGTTTATTTGTTTATTTGTTTATTTTAATTATTTATACATTTTTGTATTGGTCCTTGCCAAGTGCTGTGTTGGTGGCAGGCATCCTTACAGCACATGTTTTAAGGGTTAATATTTATTCATTTATTTATTTATATATATATATTAATATTTATATATTTACTGTGTATATTAACTTACATATTTAATTAAATATTCCACTATATAACTGTAATGCTTTTGGAGAATTTATATAATAGATCATAATTATAAAATGTATAATTATATATTAATACACAAATATATATTCATAATAAATATATTCACGTTATATATATATACACAACAGTTAGTTTTAATCAAGTAATCTGATTGGACAAGAGACTGATCCCTTGAGTGCTGATAATAGACAGTAACAGCACTGTGATGTGTAACTATCTGTGTGACTGGGCGTGTCCCAGGTGTTGTCCAGTGGTTAATGACACTGACTGTGTGTGTGACTGGGCGTGTCCCAGGTGTGGTCCAGTGGTTAATGACACTGACTGTGTGTGTGACTGGGCGTGTCCCAGGTGTTGTCCAGTGGTTAATGACACTGACTGTGTGTGTGACTGGGCGTGTCCCAGGTGTGGTCCAGTGGTTAATGACACTAACTGTGTGTCTCAGCGTGGGTGAGAGTC